>JAWZYV010012539.1:0-171065 GCA_038373885.1 Cheiracanthium punctorium
AAATTAAATTATAAACCAAAATTAAATCATTATATAATACAAACCAAATCATTATATAACACAAACCAAATTTAAAGAATAATAAATCAAAATTATCTTATATGCGAATGCACCATGCTTAGTGTAATCAGGGGAGTAGCCAAAAATTTTCCATGGGGGTGGGGTGTTACGGATACTTCAACTCAAACATACGTGCACGTGTATGTGATAAGGGAGTGAAGAGTATACATTCTGTATGGCAAAAAATTCCTCATGGTGTAGGATTGTGGCCCCCCTATCCCACCCTTGGCTACGCCACTGAGTGTAATTTTTCCCTTCCCATTTATGCAAAAACGGAGTGGCAGTGCTTTTTCTCCTGTGTTCGTAATTGCTTTTTGGCGTAGGTCATTCAGTGGTCCTGCTGCGGCTTCGCAGTTGCACTGGACCAACTGGTTCACACAATCTTTTCACCCTGCAAACCCCTTCTTAAATCCTTGAAGATTTGTAGAACTCCTCTCGTAGTTGTATATTAGAATATTATTTTCACGAACCCTCTTATATGCATTGCAAATCCCTGGTAGGGAGTCGGTGCAGTAGACCAGAGGTCGCCAAATCGTGGCGCTTACGCCAAACTTGGCGCATTGGAAGATTTCCACTGACGCATTGTATCCTTGTGCTTACTTATTGTTTTGAGCAGGGTGCGAATTGAACGTTTTCTCCAGGGAGGGACATTTGAGAGAAACATTATCCAAGGGGGAGGGGGGCGCTTGAAAAGAAATAAAAGAAAAAGGAGGGAAGGTGTAAATGCTTCACTCACATGATATTACATGACAAATGCAGTAGCCGACACGTCTGGAAACTGACTTATATTCAAACAAAAGTCATAGATTGTTTGCTCTATGGAATCTCAGATACACAAGCTACATACAATGTGCCTGTATTGGAAGCCTCCCTTGAGAGTTTTGATCATAGAAAAGAGACGAAATTTCAAGACAGTCGCCTTCGAGTATAGTAACAAACGATAACATACAATCTTCAATTTGATTTCTTGACTTCAATCCCAAATCTTCAATCACCAGTTTAACATTTCTTTAGCAGGGGATAAATAGTATTCCTGGCAGGGATCCATTAATATTTCTCTAGGCAGGGATATAACATTATTCAGCCGGGGACATGCCCCGGCATCCTCCCCGTCAATTCGCACCCTGGTTTTGAGACAGATTAAAGATTATGAATTAATATCACGTCCTAAAATACTTCATTTCTTGTGATTTTACGATGCCACGTCAGAAGGGAGCATTTTTACAACCTAAAACACATTGCCATCAAAAATCGAACCGTATCTCATCCCCTAACAAAGACCCGAAAAATTAATTCCAGAATCCTCTTCCTCTAAGAACAATTTCAATCTCATGTTCACACATTACTTCTCCTCCCCAAAACTAAAGCCTACCAGTATTCATATTTTCTAACTCTACCCATGAAAGTAAAGGAAGTGAAAATAGAGAGCTTGAGCTGTGTGGGGCATTTGAACTCGTCTGTGGAAAAAAAAAAATGGCACAAGATATGCAGAAGGTTGGCCAACCCTGCAATAGACAGTAAATTATTTTGCAATTATCATTCACCTTGGATCCTAAATTGTTGATCCTAGATTGTCTGGTGCTAGTGTCAGATAGTTGTTCAACGAAACAGCTATTTTCAACTAAAAGCATTATTTTATGAACTTCAGAGATGAGTTTAGCTTTGTTTTAAATAGATGAACTTGTCCGGAATGTACTTGAAACCTAATGAACTTGAAACCGGCGACTGAAGGCAAGTCACCGGAGATAGGTTATTTTACTTAGCCTGTTTACGGTGTGAAGTCACTGGAACTTCACAGTCACCGGGCTGTGAAGTTAAGTCCTGTTTCACAGTTCCGAACTTAACTGTGAAACTGACAGTTAAGTCCGGAATGTACTTCACTGTTATCAAGTACATTGCAAACATAGTTGCTATGTACTTGAAACTAGGAGCAGTCTGTGTGACTGCTCATAGACCTTACTGTATTAGCAGATCTCTGTGTTTCCTGTAAATAAAAAAATGATAATGCTACAGCACAATATTTGTTAGGGTATATGATATAGTATATAGAAATAACATTTAAATTTCTTGCCTATAGAAAACATATTTACGGCAGTTATACGCAAGAGAGACAGACAAGCGGAAATCATAACATATTTCAGTGATAAAATAATTAAAACTTTGTAAGATAACACATATAAAAGGTAAGGGAAGCGGGCTTAAAATGAAGGGGAAAACTTGCATAAAATAACAGAAATGTTACAAATTGGGACCTTTCCCACAATATTTTACCCTATATTTTGAATCATAAACGTATTTTAATAATATTTCAAATCTAAATTCAGTAACGATAAAAATAGAATTTCGAAAAAGAGTCCAAAGTATCATTTTAGTCTTACCCAAGTGCAAAATGATCCTTCATTTGAAAATCATTTTAAATTCTTTTTTATCGGCAAAATAAAGGATGTATAAGTAATTATGACTATACATAAGGAAATAAAATAAGTTTTATAATCATATAAGATGCATATATTTTTATGCAAAGTTTAAAATAAAAAAGTGTCACCAATAAAATTGAATATTTCAAAATTACAATTCAAAACTTTTGGCCTACAAAAACGCAGAAATAAATTAAATAATGTAATGGGGAGGCATGCATTTTGAGAACGTCTGAAGGGCTGCCATGATGGCTAGGACCCGGTACTGAAGTGTTTTCAGTCGATGAATCGTTTTACCCATCAGTGTGGCTGCCCACTTTAAGTCAAATTACTGGAACACGCCAGGAAACATAACAAACTAAACAAGTGTAATTCACATCTAAAGACATACTCTATTTAGTAAAGCAAGTCATACTTCTGTACATTAAAGACTGTATTTCTAAATAAATAGGAAAGTTAGTGCTCAATAAGAGATATGATAAAACCCAGTTTTTTGAAGAATTCTACGCAGATACTTAATACACCGATCGCTTTAATATCGTCTTCTTCTTGACTTGGAACTAATAGTTTACGTGTTTTTTAGTAGATAGATCAACCTGTTTAGTACAGAACATATGTGGATCGTTTTGCCCGCTAGGATTATTATGGGCCATCTTCCCCTACTTATCAAGCTAAACACTTGTTTTAATTGTTACTCAAGAATAATTAAAAGTATTTCAACGTATAATCACATGTATTTTATCTTAAATGGCAGCCCCAGTGCGCAGAAATACTGGGCGGAACTTAGCTATAACTCTCAACTGCTTCAACATTAATGCCCGAATGGTTTCAAACTCCGTATCTGCCTCTAATCAATCACAGGATCAAACGGGAATTTGGAAAATGCTTTATTGGATGGTAAGTTCAACCACGTAATTTATAATAATATGGTAACATCACATATCAGTTTATACCTAAAACGATATATGCAAATTCGATTATTTTAGAATGATATCTAAACTACTGGAACATTATCGTATATCAGTAATTTTAATGCAAAATGTCTAAATAAACAATCTTAATTCAGACGGTAACTGTAGATGATAGAGTTTTATCAGATCTTATGCATAAATTTCAGATGAATCTGTGAACAACTAATCCTATTTATAGCTTAATTTGGCGCTCCATCGTTTTGTAAAAGATAATAACATTTTCTTATCACAACGAACTACTTCGTGGTGACTTCGAAAGAGTTGCGATTTCAGTTGTTTTAATTCAGTTATGTAAATGGTGTGAACAAAATTAGAAATAAATTAAAATTATAGTAGAAATAATGCTTTTTATACTATTCTTAGTCTACCTATCTACGTATCACACAGTCCAAATAGATCGTTGAACAGTCAGCCTGCCGTCGACATTCTGGAAAATTCCATCGAACACCTGTTGAAAATTAAATTGCCTATTTGGGGTTTAAATTAGGTCCATTTCTAATAAAGTGTCGTTCATCGATAGGCATTATATCAGTTATAGATTCCTACCAGGACGGGTCAGTTTAGCTCTTTGAAGTGCAAGTATTTTTACATCAATGTAGAAGACCAACTGGATAAATTTTCCAATGCCGAAAAAATTCTGCCATTGTTATCGATCTATTTAACTACCAACCAAATGGCACTATTCGATCGAACGCCATGTTATTGGTCTTGAAATGAATCGATGGCAACGGTCGCACTTTTTTAGCGTTGGGACCATAGCCAGCTGAGACAAAAAACTTCTTAAGCTGTGTGGTGCCAGATGGGCTATTCGATCGACCGTCATGTTCTTCGCAGTTGAATGGATGCAACGGCTGAATCTTTTCAGCGACGGAACCGCTTAATCATACTTTTTTTTGCGACTAGCAGTGAAAGCACTGAAATGAAGTGGTTTCACAGTGCAACCACTGTGCGTCAAAGGGTTAAGAGGTTAAATAAAAAAAACTACAAATATTTATTAGAAAACATTATTATTGTTTCTATCATAGGTGAAACCGACGCAGAACATTTCACTGACACTCGAATACTTTTTTGAGAGCGAGCAGAAGCAATTGTGATAAAATTAAAAAACATATAATTAATAAAGTTGGTAAAATATACTTACTATTTCGGCGCTATGGCACAATACGTTATTATCATGTTAGATGATATTATCTGATATTGAAAAATACAAAGATCCACGAAGGATTATTTTAGCACTTACTGAATATGCTATCTATCTGTATGTATGAACAGCAACTTGTCAATATTTGAATCAGAAATCCTTCCGAAGCTATTTGACCTGATGCATACTTATGTAACTATGTATGGTGCAATTATTTTGCAACATATCTTTTACTCCTTAATGTTCACCAAAATACGTAAGAAACATATAAGTAAATTTGAATATAATGTAAAAAAAAAAAATCTTGCATTCATTTTTCCCTTCTGACAAATTCAAGAGTAATTAATCCTTTTTCTTCGGTTTTGTGCAATAGGTGGATTCTCCTAAATTACTGGTTATCGGAAATTTTCATCTAAAATTATGTTATATTTCACCGAAATCTCTGCATTTTTCAGTTGAATCTCCGTCTCAGTAAATAACAAAATAATTCTATAAATAAATAAGTAACCAAAAGAGAAAGTAGTGTTTGGATCTAGGAATATAAATATTGGATGCCCAAACATTCTTTTCAACTCTTTTAAAAAACATTATGAAATTGTTAATTAAAGCTAGTTTCTAAATATATTAAACTAGTTTAAAATATTATTCGAAATATCTTCTTATCTTTTTACTGTGTTTAATAACTTTATGCGTATTTTTTCTTTGCGATTTCACCTGAAAACAACAACTTTCATTCCAAAAGTAAATGTTTCATAAATTAATGCATTTTTAATTCGAACTTCCTTGTAATTTTTGCTATTTTAATTACTTTCTAAATTATTTGCCTTATTTAAATTTTAATTAAAGTGAAATTAGAAGTGAATAGTATTCTTTATTAAACGGAAACTTCACCAACTTTTGCTTCTTTTGTTTCCTAACACAATCACACATTAATTACAATTTATTTAACTTTATTAAGAACTTTTAACAGAAAAGAGACCTTTTTATTTTGAGTATAAAATAAAATATCAAAATCTTATTGCAGCTCCGATAATGGTCTCAGTTTGTTCCGTTTCAGTTTGAGTCTTTTGAAATTCTGAAAACTTTTGTGAATTATAAGTTTATTCGAATAAAAATTTTCTTTGATGCCATAAAAGTGAATAGAGTTTTATTTGCTTCACATTTTGTAAGCTTGCATAAAGCAAACAACTTTAAACAGGAAAATGGAATTAAAAAATTAGTTATTCGTAACTTGGTCACAAACAGTTCTGCTCTGCTGAAATTAAGTATTTTACTCACTAATTTTAAATGTCAGCAACTATTAAATATCAGCAATTGCAAATAAGATAAATTATTTAATTCATAATGATTTCATTATGCTCACCTACAATTGTTATATTTTCCCGAAATCTCCATTTTTGAGTGCAATTTAAGTCTCTGACAAAAACAACAATAATTCTAACAATAAATAAATGTGATTAACCAAAACACTTATTACAGTAGACTCTTGACTTACGCGAGAGATGCATTCCAAGAACCCTCGCGTAAAGTTTTAGTAGTAGACGCATACGTTTTTTTTTTTTTTTCGTTTTTTTTTTCGTAAATATTTAAAACTTCATGAATTTATAAGTGAAAGTTAATTTTCAAATATATTAAGACTAGAAGTCAAAACTCGTTGTGGAGGCAATTACAGCGGGCGCTAGAAATAAATCTTTGCCGAAAATATGTCTACACTCAATATATTTCATCTTCGTCCACCTAAAATAAATAACTCCATATTCAGTTTTTATTTTCGATTTTAAGACTCTTCTGGAAACACGCGGAAACTTTTCTCATTCAAACGATTTTGTTTTATGCAAACAGCCCCTTTTATATCAGTGTTTCATGCAGACCTCCATTTTGGAGGTAAAACTTTAAAAAACTATTTTGAATGAATTGGAATCGCAACTTTCCCTTCAAAGCCTAATGACCGTGACTTCAATATGACGTCACGGTCATTCATTTGAGACAGCTAATTTTCTCAAGCAAATTATTAACTTTTTTTTTACTCTCGGTAATAAAATGGAGCAGAAAATAGCGCAAAATTGGTTAAAAATGAGGGAACGTCTCCCGTTCCCTCATTTTTAAGCAAGCAGATTTTTAAAGTAGTGCAGATATTTTTCTATATTCTTATACATAATTATGAAAATTTCAAATATAAATGGTGCAGATGTTATTAGGCTTTTTTCTGCGTAACTTTCTAATCTTTTGGATCAATGGCGGTAAAAGTTTTTTCCTGTGGTGATTACTCGGGATTGTTGCTGAATCTGATTCAGCGAGTCATTTAGTCAGGGATCAGCGTAACTAAATAGTACGACAGTATCAAATATTATTCAAAATATATTTGCTACTTTTATGAATAGTTCTATTTATTTAAAAAATAACCCTTAAGTATTATTGGTTGACACATGGCTTTTATTACCTTAAAAAAAATTGACCAACCGATTGAGACAACCAATCTTATCCTTCATCTTCAAGTGAAATTACCTGTGAATATCAAATGGCAGAAAAGAAGTTCATTAGAATAAAAGTTTAAGCAAGGGTTTAGAAAAGAAATATATTATGTATCCGCAGTTCTTAAATAAAATGCAAATGAAAACCAAATTTAAAGTTTTTTTAAATTATGAAAAAGAACTTAAAATATCAAAATTATGAAGAGCTATATAATGCTAACTGCACTACTCAAGGTTTATCCTTTTGAGTAGAAGTTTTCAAATTTTATAATCTATCCGTAATTTGGCTATTCCCAACTTTTTTCTGTATTCTTAATGATAAAAATAAATTAATTAATATGTAATGCAAAAATATTACTTTAGGTTTTAGAGTTAATAAATCCGTATTAGAAAAACATTAAAATAAATCAATAAATCAAATAAAAATACTATTTTTGAAAATTATATTTTTTAGAATTTTTTTATGCAAAAGCCCATTACTTTTACCAAAATCACTTTTAGTCATTAGACAAAGGAAAACATTTTACCTCTCCTTTCAAATGCAAAATTCTGTATATTTTAAGTTAATCTGATTAAATGAAGAAAAAACATCCGTTATAAGGGGAAAGAATAATGATTATATAAAAAGGTTTCTTGAAAATATGTTTTTCTAGTGAATTAAGAAAGTTATAGCAACAAAGCTTTAGTTTTTTCTACCAAACTTTTTTAAATACTTAAATTAATTAGCGAAACTTTTCTATGTTGTGTTTACACAGAAAGCTTCAAGTGAATGCTGATCCTTGAACTAATGAGCATGCAACATGCGTAAAATCTTTTCATCTAAACATTTTTCTTAAATAAAATATTTTTTATGCAGACATTTTAATGTTTTCGCGGGGTATTTGTCGATATGCAGCTAAGGCTTTTAAAATAGTAGAAAACACTAAAATATTTATTCAATTAAAATATCTCTTCATTTTTTTTCAATCATTATTTTAATCATTAAATTTTTTAATCCTACATACCATACTTTACTTTCGTATAAAAGTATGTTTTATTTAAAAATCAGCTATTTAAAATGCTCGTTGTTGAAATATAAGAACTGTTCATCAATCATATTTGAAGATGAATTCATGTTTTGTAAAACTGCAGCAATTTAAATAAATATGTTATATATGTTACTGTGACGGACCGAAATTGGAAAATGTCAATTTTTACCGGTGAATGAGAACATAAAACAAATAAGTCGGTGGAAGACCGAATAATTGATTATATTCTAGTATATTCGGACTACCACCGGTGTATGTCGACAAGCACCGGTATGCTCTGGCGGAGGCTGAAAGGAGAAGCCGGCCCGAGCTAAACAGAAAGACCAAAACGTAGCAGAAATACACTCTATAACAAATAAATCGAAGCACCAAGAAGGAGGTGTCCGATTGAGACGAAAATTGGTGGATAGGAAGACAATGTACAGAATAGTAAATGATTAAAATTTCAGAACAATTGAATAATTCATTTCACAGTAACAAGTTCAATAAGGTGTTGACCCACCGCTAGCCTGGATACAAGCTTCCACACAGCGTGGCATAGACCGATAAAGCTCCCGGATGGTCTCCTGCGGTATTTCCTGCCAAATTCGCTCCAATTGTCGAACGGGGTCATCAACAGTCCGTGCCAGATGCAATCGCCTTCCCATCATATCCCAGACATGCTCGATGGGAGAGAGATCTGGCGATATGGCAGGCCAAGGAAGAGTTTGACAAGCTTGCAGACAGTTTAGAGCAACACGAGCCGTATGTGGTCTGGCATTGTCCTGCTGAAAAACCAGCGCAGGGCACTGCAAAAGGAACGGTAGCAAAACAGGTCTTAGGATATCGTCCACGTACCGCTGTGCAGTAAGTGTACCTCTAATGACTATCAAAGGTGTCCGGCTGTCAAAGGAAATGGCACCCCAGACCATAATGCCTTATTGAGGGCCGGTGTGGCGTGCAATAGTGAAAGCAGGATCCTCCCTCTGCCCTGTGCGTCTCCAAACACGTCTTCGATGATCGTCAGGACACAGTTGGAAGCAGGATTCGTCGCTAAAGACTATACGTCCCCAGTCGGCATCATTCCAACCTGATCGAGCCCTGCACCACTGTAATCTGGCTCGGCAGTGTGCAGACGTGAGTGGCAGGTGGCGTAACGGTCGGCGCGATCGTAGATTTCGCTCTCTCAACCATCTGTGAATGGTCATGATGGACACTGGTGTTTGGGTTGAACGTCTGATGGTTGATAGAGATGAAGAAGGTACTGTGACAGCTGATCGGACCATCACTCTGTCCTCACAATCTGTTGTAGTCCTAGGTCGACCGCTACCATCCTGACGTTGCACTCTCCAATTTTCCACCCATCCTTGCCAGCATCTTCGAATCGTCGCATCGCTTCGACTCAAATGACGAGCGATTCTCCGATTAGTCCAACCGGCCTCTTTCAATACGACCTCTGTCAAACTCTGACAGTTGCTCGTAATGAGCACGAATCCTGCAGCGAGGCATTTTTTAAGTTGTTGAAAGGTCATCTGAATCGCAATCAAACCGAAAGTTTTAATAACCGTTGAAAAACTGCTCCTTGTATACTCCTTATAGTTCCGATGCGCTAGAGATCAAACTATTCATTCATTGGACACCAAATTTGAATCATTTGCATATCTGTTCAAAACATTCATGCATACGAAATTTCAAAGCAATTGGATGATTCTTTCTTGGTGCGTCGATTTTTTTGTTATAGTGTGTATTTTTATTATGTTGGGGGAGGTTATTTACCGATGAATCCATGGTTCCCCATAGTTCACTACGGTATAAATGCCGAGTTCTTTACACTGCAAAAAGAGTCTGTCAAATTTAGAGAAAAAAACTGTCATTAAGAACGCCAGTTTATTTCAGTTTTTTCTACAGAAATTTTCCATGAATTTTACAGATTCTCAATTAACTTTACAGAAATCTTCCGTATAAGGGAAAAAATACGGAAGGCGTCTGTAAAATATACGGAAATAAACTGCCGTCCTGGCTGACAGTTTTTTTTCTGTCAGCTCAACAGACTTTTTTGTGCAGTGTACTGGCTAAACGTAAAACTAAAATCTTAATGCTTAATTCAAGAACAATTTCTATCCTTATTAAGAAGGCAAGTAATATACAGCATTCTGTCTTCTTCTCACGCTAGAATCTATAGCTACATGTCCAAAAAGAAGGCAATCGCTGGCTGCCTTTTATATCTAGCACGGCATTTAAATTCTTAGTTGCTTTTCCCACAGTGGAAACTCCTCTGCAGATTGACAAATCTCTAATCGCCTGCACTGATCACTCCTCTAAGCAAGAGAGGCGAAAATGTTACGTCACACTTTGAAGTTTTATCGAGCTTCAAATACGATATTCACCATATTCACAATTGTCGATATTCAACATTAGGTCATGGTGAATATCGACATTTGCCGGTGTAAGTGAGATATTAAACGATTAAAGCAAAATTTTTCGGACATACACCAAGCGACGATGTGAATGCTGACGGTCACCAGCGAAAGTCGACATTCCCCAGATTTCGGACTTTCTCAGTAACATATATATAAATAATGATTTTCTATATTTGTCACATGAGCATACAAACATGTAAACCAAAGACGACCAGTTATCTCCAACCTATCGCTCAGTAAAATTGTGCACTTGCTGTGTATGCGCATCTTTAAATACTACGTTCCGAAAGAAAAGGCTAATATTAAAGAATTATTAATATTAAAATCTTTAAGAGGCTCAAATTAGTACAGAGAGAAACTGCGAGAACGTCGCAAATAGATCAGACAACATTTCTGACGACATGAGCTGTCTTCACCAGTCCTACTAGTTCCCAGAGCTGTCCAGTTATTTAAGTTCACAAGCACAAGCGTGTTTTCTACTCCAGTTCTGATTACCCAAGAGGTTACAAGCATACTATCCGGCATCCGAAGCTGCTGTCTCCTTATGTTCAAATTAATAACTTATTAATTAGCAAAATTAGACAAAGCACTAACTTTTGAAACGGTCCTATGCATTGGCGTAAAGTTTAAAATTTATTGGGTAGACTAGAGCACCCAAGTTTCACACTCCAACTACAGGTAATTGAATATAGTTGGGCAATTTTTTAAGGGAGTCGAATAGTTTTGAGAGGGCTCATTTCTGTTCTCAGGCACAACTTAAGTCACAGGCGTACAACTTTATAGCTCTAGGCAAGCACAATTATATACATATGCTTATATCTATATATATAAAAGTGGAAAGTATGTCTGTTTGTTTGTTCGCTATAGGCGTCCAGATCGTTCGACGGATCCGGACCAAATTTGGCACACTGACTAAATACGGCACGAGCAAGCTAATGCCGTAAAAATGAAATTAATTGGATTAATAGTTTTTGAGTTATTTTATGTTTCGTGCAATTTTCAGCCTCTTTTAACTTCTTGGAGGCGTTCCGTGAATGAAGGGGGAAAACGCTCATTTCTCTCGGGTTCTTCATTCTCAAGATCATTCGGGCGCGGATATGCAGCGCGTCGCCATAGCAACTAGGTGTCAGCGACAGGCACGAAATGAAGTGATCAGCGCGCGCGGAATACCTCCCGCGCGCAAGAATAACGATTAGTACCCATGTGCGAGCTGAGCGGAGAGTACATCTTTTGAGTCCATCTCTGTCTCTGTGTGGTTCGCTTTTCTGTTAGGAGGCTTTCCGCCAGAGACAGACGGCGATATTTACGCTTCTATCCATCTCGAACCATGCGGGTGTAGGGGTGGGGGGACACTCGCGCAATTTCTGATAGACAGGATGTAACTTTTATAATGGATTGTGAACCTGAGGGTATATGTTTGTGTATTTAAAATGTAATTATTTTAGTTCTCTTTGCAAAAAACAAAATAAAACAAATCTTTGAGTTAAATTTCATGTAATGATTGACTTTAGTGAGCTATAAAGTTATAAATTCATTAGAATCAGACTACGTTATGAAGGTTATAATAAAATGTGGTAGTTTAATGTCTATGTTAATTGTAGCTATGTTAATGTTTGCTACTCTCCTCATTATTAGATAATTAACAACAGAAATTTAAAAAAAACTAAAGTGTAACCTCTGTACGCTGGCTCCTTTCTTTCTTTTTTTTTTTGTTGCAGCGGGAACTCCCAGGTCCTTTTCTTTTCACTGCAGCGGGAGGACTCACATTCCTTCCCTTTACAATCTCATACCGACGACTGGACTCAACTCGTTCTTAGTAGTTGGGTAGGTATAAGCAACATTCAATTGACAGGAACGATAAATGACTGAATACAGACACCAAGAAGGGGAGAAGCCTAGGCATGCCCAATTCCCGGTAGCGTTTTCCCAAACCCTCAATACTTCACGCACTTGGCGAAAACAGGAGCGCGCCAACGATTTGGCGGAAGAGAGGAGTTACGCGAGCTTGTAGTCGCTATAAGGTTGCAGTGCTAGTAAGACCGCCTCAAGAATTTATGATGTAATAACAGGCGCGCTTTTCTGATGTGTTTAAAAAATGTAATTAGTTTAATATATTGGTAGAATATGAAAAGTATATAATATGATTGTATATATAAAACATTTATTTATAGATAAAATTTAACTTATCGGCTCCGCAATTTTATCCTAGGCACTTTAAAATTGTTTATCGCATGTTCTTTTTGGCGCCATCTACTTTCTTTTGAGCGTAATTATCAGAATAGGTTTATTGATCTATTGCATTTAATAAACATGTCTCCGATATATTTAAAGAATGTAATTTGTTAAATAATAAATGGTAGAGTAAGAAATGTATATAATTATACATTCTGTATTATGTACATTTGTGTTTTTATCTGTAAAGCCATTCATTTACAGATAAAAACACAACTTAAATGCTTAAAACTTTTCTATAAGCACTTCAAAAAAATGCCTAATATTTTTAATTTGGTGCTACCGACGTTTTTTTTTTAACGGATTTGTCTTAGTAATAGTAGATTTCTTAATTTTCTGTTGTAAGTTTAATTTCTAGCTTCATATTGAAACATATAGTTATTTTTTCCTTATTATTCAAAACTGAGAACATGCAAAATAAGTCAATATTTCGTTATCAAGCGTAATGAATTCACCAAGAAATTTTTTTAACTAAGATTCAATAACAAACTATCGTTTTTATATATTGAGAAATTTTACTGTGATGATTCCACTTTTTATCTATTTGATTGCCGCACAGCCAGCTGTCTTCAAAAAAGGGGTCTCTAGATCTGTGGCACACGATGAATGTTTCGATCGTCCGCCCTCTTGCTGGTAGTTAAGTCGAGCGATGGCAACGGCTGCCCTTTTTTCAGCATTGGGAAAGGGTTGCGCCTCAAAGGGTTAACCCCAAAAATGCTCGAATGTGCAGCGAACACTTCGAAGAAAGCCATTATATTGATGACTTACAAAACAGACTTTTAGGTCTGCCTATAAGAAAAATATTAAAAGATTCCTACAGTTAATTTACCTTCTTTTAAATTGGAAGAAAAAACAAATCCTAGATAGGAAAGGCAAAAAAAAAGAGGAAAGTTTCGGAAGATGCTTTCAGTAGACTAAGTATAATTTAAGTCCTAAGAAAATACGATCAGAAGATACAATAAATGATGATGATGAAGTAAACTTGAATGAAAGTTCAACGAAAGACAGTTGTAAAAACTGTGATGCACTGGAAGAAGAAATCAGCAGTTTAAAAATTGAGTTAGAGTGTGCAAGAAGGAAATTAACAATATTAAAAAATAAAAATCGTCGTTCATTTAAAATCATGGCACAGAAATTAAAAAGAACCCTTCTGTATAAAAAAAAATAAAACATCTGAAATTGGAAAATTAAAAAGGAAAGTATGCATCCTGGATAAAGAGAACAGAAAATTAAAGAATCTAAACGAAAAATCTTTTTACTTTATTAAAATATTATAGAAAGTACTTATATAATTGTTTTGCACCTTAAAAATATCAGCTTTAAGCATTATTAGAATCGACTTTACAGACGAAAAGAAAAAATTAGTTTTTGTGTTTTTATCGGCGATCTTCAATTGGTCTTTCATTTCAAAAAAAAAAAAATTATCATCTTCAACACTTTTAATAAGATGGTGAAAAGTTTCTAGTCCTATTACAGCATCCGGAAAACTAAGAATTTCTGCAATCTCTTATTCAGTTTAGCTCATTTCTTAATTTTCTGTAACCTCATGAATTTCATGCACTGTTAGCATTTCACTGGCCAATGCCATACTTTTTCAGTCCTAAAAATTGATTTTTCAAACAGTAATAAGAAAGGGAAAAAAATTAAAAACAAAACAAAACAAAAAACGAAAGTCACATGTAAACACGCTCTGAATGTAAACTTAGAAGTGGAAAAAGACTTTTTAAGCAGGAAAGTGTTTGGAACGAAACTTTTTAAACGGGTTATTTTCACATTGTAAGAATAGGAAAAAATAGGGAACCGCAAATAAGAACTTTTTAGGCGGGAATTTTTTAAACGGGTTTACTGTATATTTTTTAACATTTAAAATTTAAACACACACACACACACATATATAAAGAAAGTTGGTGCATAATGTTTTATTTTGAATGATTCTTTTCTTTCTTTTTTTAGAAAACAATCCTATATTCATTACTTTATCTCAAAACAGAAAATCTGGTTTCTACTTGAATATATTTTTGAGAGCCTATGTATATTATATATTACTAATAGAAAGGGATTCACAGAAGCAATTGTTTTAATTTTTCCTAAAAATATATCACACTAAATCTAAAATGTCATAGATAACATTTTAAGTGAGAAAAATCTAATAAAAGTCATTGAGAAAACATTATCTCCACGACTTCTCCCCTGTCTTCACATCTCGCAGGCGATTGACCCAGCCCTTGTGATTCTATAGCCCTGATGAGAGGGTGGCTTTCGCAATGCACGTCTCTCTTCCGCCAAACCGTTGGCTCCCTCCTGTTTTCGCCAAGTGCGTGAAGTCTTGAGGGTTTGGGAAAACGCTTCCCGGTAACCTCTGTACACTATCAGGTGCCGTGTTAATTTTTTTTGTTGCAGCGGGAAGTTCCGTGTCCTTTTTTTATCATTGCAGCTGGAGGATTCACATTCCAGCCTAGCCACGTCCCATTCCCGGTAGCCTCTGTATGCTATCAGTTGTCGTGTTCAATTTTTTTTGACATGTTGCAGTGGGAAGTCCAATGTTCTTTTTTATTATTGCAGCGGGAGGATTCACATTCCTTCCCTTTAAAATCTATAAGGTCAATGCGCATTTCTTTTCCATTGAACTGGCAAAGCCGGACCACGCTGGTAGTATATATATGTATTAGTTAAAACGAGTAACTTTGTTAAACACCAATTAATTTATTTTACCTGGACGGTAAAGTGTAATTAGTCGGAGTAAGGAATTAACTGAATATTACAAAGTGCATTTCACCTATGCATATACATCTCTTTTAACAAAAATGTATATTTTTTCATATTACTTACATATAAATCCAGCGCGAAAAATAACAGTTTCTTTTCTTGTTCTCTATTTAAAGTTTTTATAATCAAACTTGTCATTTGGCTAGAGCTTCCTTAATTATTGAGCTATAAAGCTCGGCAAGCTCTAAATGTTTTTTAATTGATTGATAAAAATCATTCTTGTGTTATTTACTCAAGCCCAGTTTTATATTCCCCTAGAAAAACACGTGAAAATATAATCTCTTATGAAAATATTAAATAAATGTAGCATCCTAAAAAAAAATTACAAAAAATTCACAAAGGCAAGTGTTTCTGCGATACGTTACTGCTGAGCACTGACGTGTAAAAAAATTGCTGAAAATCGTCTTTTAGTTCCTATCTTTTTCAAAAACAAATTGGTTGGGGAAAAAAGAGTAACTTCAACAAGCTTAAAAATTCTTTTATACCAAGTCATTAAAGCTTTATGGAATAAAAATACTCATTACTGCAGTCCTAACGAAGCTTAAGTGAGATACTTCTTTCAAAAAGGTACGGTTTTATTAAAGAAAAAACGAGAAAGCGGTGGATATGACTCCAGGCTGTTGTTCACTCTTACATCGTAATTAACGTCTGCATTGCTCCGCCGTCCAGAGTGGCGATTAACTCTTTAAAAAATAAACTGGATTTTCCACGTCAGAAAACCAGAAACGGGAACGTCTCTTTGTTAGCTGAAATATCGTGCACGGGAAATTTCGTAGCCGTATGCCTTAAATAATGTAGCCCATTATGGAAAATGCGAGGTTGGGAAATTTATTCTTTTGCTTAAAGTATGTTACAGTTTCGTTCAACCTTGTTCACAGATTTATTGTTTGGTAAGAAAGCGAATATTGTGCTAGTATGATATATTATAAACGGAAAATGTTTTTTTTCCTATGTATATTAGAAGATTCATTAATAAAACACTCCCAGACAACAAGCAAAACTCATTTCTATGCAGCAACGGAATCAGTATATTCAAGAGTAATACTTAGATTATTTTAAGTATAAAATAGCAACAGAATAGAAAAATTACTCAAAACTAAAAAATAAATGTTTTTCTTTAGAACAAGCATGTTTGCATTAGTTCTCTAAATTTAATTATTATACTAATAAGAGATGAAACTACAAATAATGTATTTCAATAACAATTACGAAATTTAGATTTTTAAGAACAGAGTTTCCAAACGTTGTAGCTTTTCTTCCAAATGAATAATGTGAAATTTTAATTACTTCACAGCAGACATATCACTTCCTTTTTGCATCGTAATTGATAGTT
The DNA here is from genome assembly GCA_038373885.1 of Cheiracanthium punctorium. Lineage (NCBI taxonomy): Eukaryota > Metazoa > Arthropoda > Arachnida > Araneae > Cheiracanthiidae > Cheiracanthium > Cheiracanthium punctorium. The sequence continues at coordinate 16,819 of JAWZYV010012539.1, forward strand.
TCTTATTTATCGCAATTAACAAAACTAATGAATTCGCATTTAATAAAGTTAATACCTATCAAACTTCCTCTAAACACTTAGTTTGATTTAAGGATCCCGCTAGTAAGAGGAAGTTCTGAAAGTAAGAAGAAACTTCTTACATTTGATCTTCTATCCCATGTGTTGCATTGTAAAAATTGTATTTAAAAAATATACAAAAGCTTTACCCAAAATTATTGTGTTTCAATTTGAAAATCACGATGATCTAAAATTAGTTAAATTTTTTAAAAATGATTTAATTACAAAAAATCGTAAATATAGCACAAATAAGTAATGTTTAGAAACACCTATTGACTTAAGAAAACTAAGTAATTAACACACATGTGGAAATGTAGTACAAGACGAATTTTTCAAATCTTACGAAGCATCCACTCTTCTTCTGTAAAAACTTCCTGTTTCCCTTTCAAAACTAAAGTAGCAGAACAAGAAGTAAAAGTAAAGTGCAAAAAAAAAGAAGCTGCCAATTCGAAAGATAAAAGGGAATTTCTTTTTCCATGTTATGTTATTGTTTTTCGTCTATTTTATATTTTATTATAACTTACAATCCTCGGATTGCCAATTTCTTCTGTCTTCTTATTTCAACTTGCATCGTACTTTATGTTTACTTTCTGTTCTTCCCTTTTTCAGACTGTATAGAAGCAGAAAATCTTTACAGCTGAAGAAGAGTAAACCTTATGCACAAACCTAAAAATTTTAAAAATGTACTTTTTTTTGCATGTGTATTACTGACAAAGTTGTTCATAAATTTTAATTTTTACACACCAGTATCTTTTGAATGTTCTTATTACCTTTTCATTTACTACAGACCAGTTATGTAGTGCGCTGCAAAGCAACAGAAAAATTCAAGGTTCATGATAAATAACATGCTTTCGTGTCACACTCCTTCAAATTCTCTTTTCTTGTATAGGAGCGATTCCGAGATTTTCTTCACTAGTTCGTGACAAGGTAACGTTTGACAGGTTGTCTATGTATTTGGATCACAGATCGAGTTAGTTATGATATTCGGTATAAATTCTTTAGAATGCAATTACCTAGCTTCGGTTTACAAAGATTATTCAGTTGGACTGTTGCAAAACGATGTTTCATTGTATTGAATGGGTCGTATTTTACTTTTAGAAAATATATTTTTGCCTTGAAAAAAGGTTGTTCCTTACCTATTAAGGTGGTGCATTAGATCATCAAATATCCTGCAATTCTGCAAAGACATACAAGACGTTTATGCAATGTCCAAGGATGACAATCGCAAATTCAAATACATTAATGTGTAATTTCCAAAACAGTAAAACTCAGAAAAAAGTATATTGATTATGCATATAGCTTTTGAATCCTATGTATGGAACACTCAATACCACCAATATAAAATAGAAAGTTTTCTGCACATCGTTGCTCCTTGTTATAAACGAAAACGGGACACAGATAAATGAAGAATTAACTGACGTTTAACCAAATACAGAAGCCTTTCAGTTTTCATTTATATGAATTGTCATACAAACAAATTAGATGGTAGTTTAAGAAATTGTGATAAATAATTATACTGTTATATTGCTACCAGCTGGACATCATTTAAAACCAGCAGAAAACAAGAATAGCTAAAACAAGAGGATAACTTATTTTTACAGCACAATAGCCAAGGTACTCAAAAATTGTATCTTGAGTTTCTAGAAACTTTTAACTAGCAACTGGCTACAAGGATTATAGTGCGTTTGAAGTAGGAATACGTTTGTATTACCACGAATTTCACCGGCAGTTTTCAAATGTTCTTCATAGCCATTCTTTTCAATTGTGTTGCTGTCATTCAGTTGAACTAATACCAACTACAGGAGAATGAGTCATTCTGAACTAGGGAGAGATTGTCTGATCCTGTCATACCGACAAAAACCGAGACCGATATTCAATGGGCATAGCCGCATGGTTAATACATGTACGTTGCAGATTAACGCTATACACTGTGCTGCAAAAATATCTGTAAGTATAAAGCGTGGGGAGCTAAGACCAGTCAAAATCACAAAGCAGTGAAGGGGCAAAAGTATCCTCTTCATCCACCAATAATCACTTCTAAGAAAGACGTTGAAATGTTGGTGAAATTCCTGAACAACACTTTGTTAAAACTGAATTATTTTTTCTCAAAAATCCTACGGCTGCAAATTTTATCTCATTTTGAATGATATATTTTCGGATAATAAAATAGCAGAGTAAAACTTAAAATAGAAAGTTGACTGACGTTTAAGCATTTTTTGTCATTTGATTAATATGTCAATAAAAACGACTTTTTTGACCCTGCGTTCTATGTCATTCTGAATTATCTCGCTTCCTTCCATTACCTTTTAAAATTGTGCTTTCAAAGCACCCTGCATATATTAAAAACTCGCGCTCTAAAACTGGTTATCTATGAAGCTTTTCTATTTTCTGTTTATTTTTTCTGTGATGATAAAGTAGTTGCAAAATAAATATATTCCAGTTGATGGTAAATGTCCTGGCATCGGTCTGTTTTACAGAGTGTCTGAATTCTTGGACTTTAATGCATAGTGCTTGGATTGTGTGCACCAGTGAAACAAAACCGAAGTTATTTTTGAAAGGATTAACGAAAGCATTAATTTTGTTATAGTATTCAAGTGTCTTGTTAAATCCAAGAATTTTAACAGTCTCTCCAAAACGTCTTAACATTTAATGTATTAATGTATTGTTTTTATCAAATCAGTTATATGCTGTGGAAAAAACATCCTGCAAAATAATATCATTTGTGTTCTAAAAGATATGAACTACAACCTGAAACGCATCAGCTCTTTTGAAAAATTGCACATGAACTTATTTCCTTGAAACATAAAAATAGATATTGCTAAAAGAAAACGCATAAATATTTAAATACAATCAAAATGCGTTAAATTATAGATTTTATAGAAATAATAACAACTTTTGTGTAATGTAATTTAAAAAGTTACAAAGTAAATATTTATAAGTTAGAACTTTGGCTGAAATCTAAAGTCGAGACATGTTCTTAAAAGAATGTTTATGTACGTTAAAAGCTTTACTCAGTTTCGGATTTTCAAAGTAAAAGGTTTTATCAGTGTTTAAATATTACAAGATGTTTCAACTAAATTATTAAGATTTTGAAAGAATGCTTCTAATGGAATTTAAAACTATCAAAATATATTATACATATTATATACATTCATTTTTCTTTTTAATATCAAAATCAATTTTTTTCATTCATTTTGTAGACATCAGTGGAATTTTAAATATATCATTACGCAAATAGTATGAACTATTTTATAATTTTTCTTGTGACGTAACGCATAAACGGTGATATTCATTGGTGGGAAAGGAAGGTCACAAGGGAATGAGATTTAGAATCCTTTTAACTAATGATTTCAAAACAAATGAACACATAACAAACACATGACATTCTAGATAAACTAAATTATACATTTGAAGAAAGTTATATAAACGTATATTCACTGCCGTGCACAGTTAAAATAAACTTCTGTTTTAAAAATTCAATGATTAAAATTTTCTCAAGGCACCGCACATGCGTGGGCTATGCAGCGCCTTCTGTACTACTGCTGAAACCGCATAAATAAAGGGCTGTAGCGACATTTTACTGTGGTAAACGAGAGGTAAGACAAATCTATGCTTTGGCGACGAAAGAGGGATCAACTTATGAAGTTAGAACGGGAGAGAATCATCGCTTCGTGAAGGAGTTTGCTGTCGCGTAATTGCAGCTCATGTGCAGCGTAACAGCAGCACAGCGATGCGAGTACGGAAGCAATGGACAGAGGAGAGCGGGACAACTCGAAAATCCGGGAGAGGACCCTAAAAAATGACATCAATGCGCGAGGGCATCGCGCTGATGGAGCGTACAGATTCATCTTGACATTTGCAGCACATTGATCCACTGCTACAGGTATACTTCGACAATTCGTCGACGTCTACTGCGTCGTTGACTGCGTGAAAGAACTATTTTATAGAATCCTCCTCACGCGAAACCATCGACGCTTGCGGCTGCAATGGTCTCATGAACATAGAGACGGGCGTACACATTGGCAACACGTGTTTTCTGACTAATCCCGCTTTAATTTATGGCACGATGATGGCCGCATTCATGTTGGACACTATGCCAGTAAACGCTATCTTCCGGAATGCATTATCGTACGTCATAGCGAACGAACACCCGGAGTCATGGACTGGTTGGTATGCGATTTAGAATCATGTACTATCTCAGCTGCTTCGAATTCGGTGTAATATTAGCAACGGCAGGAACATCAGAGAAGTGCTGGAGCCCGAAATCGTTCCCCTTCTTCTAGGTATTCCTGGAGATATCTTCTAGCAGGATAATGCCCGCTCACTTGTAGTAAGGAATGTGCAAGACTTATTTTCATCTGAAAACATGCATATTTTACCGTGGCCTGCTTAGTTGCCGGATATGCCACCTTTCGAACATGTGTGGGGCTTCATTAGTTGGCGTCTCGCTCCTTGACGTAATCCTCGTCCTACAGCTTCAACAGATGAACTCTGGATATGCCTACAAGAAATATGGAATGCTCTTCCCCAAGCAGACATTCGAAATCTGTTTGACTCTATGCCACGTTGCGTAGCAGCACTTATTGCAGCGTTTGGTGGTCAGTCCAAATATTAATTTCGTACACTTATTATTGTTCTTTTGCTTAGAAAATTTAATCATTTATTTATACTAATAAGGGTCGTTTGGGTATTCAATTTAATTTGATTCTGAGGATTACTTTATGGTGTTGCATTTTCAGAAAACAGGAGTGATAAACCATATATTGCATATAAAGAATGAAATTAGCTTATGGTATGCACCATTTTCAAAGTATTAGAATGATGCATGATTTTTTAAACTGCATTCAGCTTTATTTCAGTGCACCTCATTTTTAAAAAATTATTTAATACATTTCTGTGTTATCAAAGGGAAATAAAAACGTATAGTTTTTAATGCGAATGTACTTTCTTAACCCATTTATGCCTAGTGTCCCTTTTTTGGACGGCATTTTCCCTATTAGTCGAAAACGTTATTTATTTTTCCTCGCCTTTATTCATGAGTATTGAGCCTCAACTCTACAAAATATTTTAACATGACCAAGTAGGATGTTGATATTTCGATTTTTATGCATTATGATTTTAAAAGAAATCATCCCTTGTTCAAGAAGTTGTCATCAGAAATTTATCTATTATTTCTGTTATCAGTAAAAATTGAATAAAGTCGCAAAAATATCCAGGCACAAATGGGTTAATCTATTGTTTATTCATATCTGTGAATTTAGTTTCTTTCCAAAACGCAAGGCTGACATAATTTTTTTTCGAAATCGCAAGACACATAATTTAGCTGCTCAGGTTGTGCAGTGGCTAGACAATCATGCTACCACACCACGGGTCCAATGTCTTATCTTTTCGTTAGTCCCTTCATAAGAGGCAATTCTAGTTTACCTATTGGATGCCTTCGTAATGTTACCAGTTCATACGGCCTAGAGTGAACAATGCCTATAAACGGCTACTGCCCGTTATTAGAAAAAAAAGTTAGCCATTATTTTGAAGACATGCTTCTATAATTGCCTATAATTTCAATACACGTTAGCATGTGTGACACAAAAAACGATATCACTAGTTAAATAATTTCACAGTTTTCGAGATTTCGCTTTGATGGAACTCGGCTAGTAGTATCATGCTTTCATCCTTTGGATATATAACTGATAAGTGTTTATGGAAAGTATACTGCTGATATCGAACATTACTTCGATTCCTCTAAATGACCCACTTATGAATGTGGGGTTGTATGACTTCCATAGACTGAGGCATATAATTCTTAGGAAATTACCATCTCAGCAAAACCCAAATCTAAAAATAAATAAACTTTTTTTCGTACGACTTCCAGTGCTAAAAAAAATCATGCTTTTCGAAGTTAAATAGTCTACACTGGTATCTAAACTTTAAGTTACAAATTCGAAGATTATCTGTAAGAAGAAGGTGTCCACCGCACTGTGTGGCCAGCGAAGTCTGCAGACCTCAGTCCCACAGATTACTTGTCGAATGCTCTAGCAAGAGCCATGGCATGTCGACAACTCCCTCCAACAACCATCCAGGCGTTTAAATCTGCACTTTTGGAAGCGTGGCAGTGACTGCTGCAATCGTTGACCAATAGTCTCATTAACAGTAAGGGAGTTCGAGGTGACACTTGAAGAGCTATCTGTAAAGAATTATGACCTATCCTATTTTGTGACTGCTGTTGCTCTTATTTGCATATCAGCTTACATTAAACACCTGCGCAAATAGTTTTGTTGTCATTTCTTGCCTTACAGTATAAGGTATTAGTACATCAAATTCCCATGCATTAAACGCTTTTTTAGTTTTTTTTTATGTCTGTAACCTTAATTTTGGACACCACTCTATTTTCTTTTCAATGTTAGTGGATTTGAAAAAGCACCTTTTTACACATTCTTCGGGTATCACTTGAAACTATTAAGCTGAAGAACACATTAAAAAATGTTCTATATAACAAGATCATACTCAAAAACTAAAAATTCTTTTACTGTGTAAGATTCTAAAGTTGGAAACTTCCATGATAAATTTTAATAATAACAGTAAAATTTTGGCAATATAATACTCATCAAGATTTTTTTAAACTTCGTATTTTTTTAAACTCGTAACTTCGTACAATTTTTTTTAATTGAATGCTTGAAATGCCATATTAAAGTATAAATAAAAATTATAATTTTAAGTTTTAAAATGATAATTTTAAGAGCAAACAGTGTAAGCTCGAAAATGTAGTATTTTCCATATTAAAAATCTTAAATCGTTGTTGATGTTTTTGATATTCTTATATGTTAATTAAAGTGTTAGTCATACATTTAACATTTAATTGCAATATCTTCATTTACTTTCTTTTATGCACATTTTCTTTCTATTAACCTAAAAATACTTAATTAAGCTTTGAAGAGGAGACACAGAATCAATACTTCTGGTCTCGAATAAAGAAATTTTTCAACAGGTTATATAGTTTCAAGATTAAGCTACACTCCCTTCTTATTTACGCCAAAGTGGGGATCATATTCTTTATAGCTTTAATCACTACCTGTGACATTTCAATTTAATGAAGACGATTTAATCCTCTTAATTTCTAACAGCCATTTTCTTATTTTGCTGTAATTCCAAAGTTTCTGTTCACAAATCATCAATCTGAACAATTTCATTAGATGCCAGTTTAAATTCTAAAAGAGCATTTGAAAAGCATTTATTAACGGGCAAAATATCTTTCATCCACCTTCATATCTGTTCTGTTAGAGACATCTGAGATTTACTAAAGCTTTATCAAAGTCTTCCATGACGCAATTAAACATCTCTGCACATCTCGAGGGATTTCGAACTGCATTATCACGTTTATTCTATATCTTCAATCGATTTTATTTGATCTTCCAAAATCAGATGGCTTCTCGTTCCTATTTCGACCTTGGAGATCTTGATGGATTGTCTTTAGGAGAAAATTAAAGAATTTCTTGGTATATATCTTCAAAATTCTCAGGGATAAGGTAGTTCCAAAGAATATGATTAAACAGAGGAAAAGCACAATTATTTTTTTCAACACTATATTGCACACTGTGTCCAATTCGCTACATTCTCATTTTTATGTAATTAAAAGAAACTTTTGCAGTTTTGTCTAAAATATGCATTTAAAATAATTTTAAGATCGTTATGGAAATAATTTTTGCTCGAATTTTTTTATTAATTTTAATTTTTATTGCAAAACGAATGTACATTCAAAACTATTAAAAAGTATTAGTATTGGGACTAAATAAAGTAGAATTGTGCTATATTACTTTCGTTTGTTTCATGGGAGCTATAGGATTATAGCTAAGTAGCTATATAGTAATTTTTTGAATTTGAACTTTTCATGATTTTTCTGGGAAACTGTATTCTGAATTTTCTTTTCCTAGCATAAGTAAGCCTAAATGAAGTTATAATTTTATTTTTAGCTCATTTTAAAACACCATGCATTTTAGGCCATAAAATTCAGTTATTGTACTGTCTTTGAGAGCAAATTTCTTTAAGTTGAATGAACTACTCTTTTAGATAGACAATTAATTTCATAAAAAATAAGTAAAATATTAAAAATAAAGAGTTCTTCATTTACTCAGTAGAACTTATAGGCTCTTTAAAAAAAACACTTTTTAAAAAAGAGTATCTATCAGTTCGACTGATGCGTGATTGGATACAAATTATTCGGGTTTTTATCGAATAAAAGTAAAAACTCGCACTGACATCCTAATAACAATGTACTGTGTTCAGCTGTATGTTTAAGCTCCAAGGTCGTGCCCATTGGGACCAGGGGGGGTCCGGTATTACCTCGAAATTTAAAATTTTGTTAATAAAACAATTTAATATGGCTTAATAAAATGGCTTAATAATGAAGCCATATTGTGGAAAATTCAGCCTTTTTTCACCTCTTACCCCCCCCCCCCGAAAATTTTTTCTGGGTACGGCCCTGTTAAGCTCTGATAATAGCACTAATCAGTAGAATATCTCAAAAATATGTCCACTGAACTGATCACGTTCAACTGATGATTCACACTCTTTCATCTAAAACATTCATGACTATTATCGAAAAAATATATCAACAAAACAATTGAACTGTAATAATATATGGATTAGTTGGCATTACGAAAGTTTTTAATTGTCTCTCAGTCTTTTAAACCAAGAATATTTAAAATTAAAAATTTTAGACAGTCTAAATTCGTTTCGTCAAACTGCGTTGAATTGAGAGAAAATATGAAGAAGTTACATTTTAAGAAATGTAGTGTACAAATTCTTTTTTCTTCAATTTTAAAAATTAGGAAAAAATGTGACAAATCAACGGAAGATCTGAAAGTAGCGATCATATTAAATGAACATTAAATTATATCTGCATGCATAAAATAAAGTGAAGAACTGTCAACAAAGACTAAAACAATATTGAAATGTTCTAAATTATGCGAAGCCATATTGGAGTGATTAATAAAATTATGTTTAAACCCAAAACAAACATTAATAGCTTATGTGACCACCCCCCCCCCCTGATCCAAAGCTTGCAGCTGTGTAATGATTCTTCTTTGATGTAACCAATCACTCGAGAGTGTAGTAATCGCCATTCCTACTGCGGAGCAGTCTGCAACCCTAAGAGCTAGGGATGGGAAAAGTGCAGGAACATTACGGCCAAGGGCATCCTAAAGACTTTTCGTTGGAATTAAGGTCAGCCAAGTGCACAGTAAATCCGAATGAAAATACTCAACAACTACTCTCACTCTTCTGGTAGTCGTAGACAGTGCTCTATGGGACGCGTTTATCGTCCATTAAAACGAATGAAAGTCCAACTGTTGCTGTGTGCAATCTCAAAATGAGCTCTAGTATTCAAACTCGATGGCGGACAGCCGTCACAGAATCCAGTTTATAGTACCATCAAGTCGGTGCCATGTCCGAACGAAATGCCACATTTGACATCTGGCTCCAGGGAAATTTGGACTCGTCCGTCAGCATAACGTTCGACCAATCGGAAACAGTCCTACTCACATGTGAATGGCACCACGGATAAAGGAACACAAAATCATGCGTACAGTCCACTCATGTTTAGCCTTCGGTGCTCAGTAGTAGAATATATCTTACCAATGGACGCTGCAATCTTAGATGTCACACGGGTTGATGTCACTCTTCGATTCCGCTTCGTAACAGCAGAAATATATCTATCTTCCAAGAGATTTATTGCAACAGTTGCCGACCGACCACAGTTCCCAGACAGCACATAAGCTTAAATCAAGCTTGACATTTCCTTGAATTTGACGTATTAATGCAAGCTTGACAGTTCAACTCATTTTAAGCTGGCAGCAAGCTTGCAGGAGTCAAGTTGAATTGTCAAGCTTAATACAGCTTGATTTAAGCTTGACAAGTGATACTAGCTTGATTTTAGCTTTCAAAGTGCGCAGTGATGGCGCCATCTGTGAAAGAGAATGGACATTAATTGTCTAGCGTCCTCAAATTTGCTGAAAGTTCGTAAAAGATGTGTTTTATTTTATTACGAGTGCCATATTACCGGCAGGGAAAACAGGGCAACTGCCCAGGGTCTACAGATTTTAGGGCCCAAAAATCTTACATCTTAAACTTTTGTAGTTTTAAAATAAAATTACAAAGAATTAAAAAAATTCAGAAGTTAAATAATAATTTTTTTAATTATAAAGTATGAACAATGAAAATAATTCAAATTTACAATTGTATAAATTAATTTAAACTTATTTTTAATTCTTCGAAATGCTCTATATCGATATAGCATACCGATATGTAGGAAAATAACTAACCACATTTGTAAAGAGAATTTTTAGCGTTAAAAAATAGCAAAATGTTTCAATTATTTGTTATATCTTAATTTGTTATTTGATAAATCAAGCTTGCTGCAAGTTTGCTGTGCTGTCTGGGTTTATCGGACAACTGCCTGGCTTGTTTGGAATTGCTCCGATACTCTAGAAATGACAGAATGATAAACGCCATAACAACACATGTGAGATGCGCTTAATTGTCCTATTTCAAGACGTCGCTGAACGCCAAAGTTCACCGTTTTTCTTGTTTTCGAAGAGTTAAACACACAGTTGACTTGAAAACTAATCATATGAAAGTTCCGACTGAGTAAATCGATCTATCTCCAACGTTTCGTTCATTTCCACTTGCAAATGGTCCAATTTAAAATACGCAAAAAACAAGCCAATGCGTCTACCACCCTGCGTATACTTCATTTTAAACTACACCATTCATCCTCTAACTATCCCTGTTGTGCATGCTATTATTAAAAGATAGTATCTAAAAAAGAAATTTTTTTTGCGCATCTTTTTACTTCCTTGTACGTAGTATAAGGAAGTAATGTGATCCCGAAAAATTTTGGGGGCCAAATTTCGACAAAAAAACCGATTTTGACTACCTCTAAATTTAATTTTAAGAATTTTTTCGATGCATCTCATCGTAGGCTAGCATGCACGATCATATTAACGCGTCTGCAACTCATTTTGACCAGCGGCGAGTCTATTGTGGTCAGTTTTTCCATGCCGTCTGTACGTACGTACGTATGTTCGTACGTACGTATGTATGTAACTCGCATATCTTAAAAACTATTGGTCGTAGAATGTTGAGATTTGATATTTAGGATTGTTCTATGATCTAGTTGTGCACCTCCCCTTTTGGTCGCAATCGAATGTATAGTTTATGTACAGGACCGCCCAAAAGATTCGAAATACATTACGCTCTATGGGCCGAAATTCATTAAACTCGCTTAACTCAAAAACTATTAGGCGTAGAATGTCGAAACTTCATATTTTGGATAGTTGTAACATCTAGTTGTGCACCTCCCCTATTGGTTCCATTCGACTGGATAGTTTATCTACAGGACCGCCCAAAACATTCGAAATACATTACGCTCAATGGGCCGAAATTCATTAAACTCGCATATCTCAAAAACTATTAGGCGTAGAATGTTGAAACTTTATATTTAGGATTGTTGTAACATCTAGTTGTGCACCTCCCCTTTCGGTTCCATTCGACTGGATAGTTTATCTACAGAACCGCCTAAAAGATTCGAAATACATTACGCTCTATGGGCCGACATTCATCAAAGCGTTTTTTAAGGTTTTGGGCTATTTCAAACGACTCAGGAGTGATATATGCTATAAAGAGTTAGAAAATGAATTTCTCCATTAAAAAAAGTGTCTTTATCATTTACAGTTCTGCTACAGGAACACTCAAAAGATTTCCAATACATTACGGTCAATGGCAATTTTAGGGGCATTCATCCATTTCAAGCACAATACCGTCCTACCACATAAGTTAGGTAATGGACCGACCACGGTCACGTGCGTCCCTCAAGAACTATGCCAAAAGTCGCCAAGCTTGGCGACTTTTGGTGTACGTGTGTGCATATTTAACTCTCAAATCTCAAAAAACTATTATGAAATTTCATATGTAAGATTGTTGTAACATCTAGTTGTGCATCTCGATTTTTGGTTCCAATCTGCTGGAGTTTCTTTACAGGACCACCAAAAAGAATTTCAGTACTTTAATGTCTATGGACATCTTCAATATAATACAATTGTAGTCAGTCATTGTTTGGTACATGCCCAAAATCTCGCCGTCTGTCCTCGACCTTGGCGAGTTTTGCCGAAATGTCGCCAAATTTGGCGATAGTCAGTCATTTGGTCCATGCCCAAAGTATCGCCATTTGTCATCGTTCTTGGCGAGTTTTGGCGAAATATCGCCAAATTTGGCGATAATCTGTCATTGTTGGTCCATGCTTAAAATCTCGCCAAATGTCGTCGACATTGACGAGTTTCGCCGAAATATCGCCAAATTTGGCGCCAAAAATTATTTCGTATTTTGTATAACTCTAAAACTTTAACCCGTACAATTTTGAACTTTTGTATTTAGAACTATATTATAATAACTAACTGTTTTCAATATCTTTTTTGACAGCAATCGACTGGGAATTTATTTACAGGGTGAGCCAAATGACTTTAAATACATTAAGGTGTATAGATGCATTCAATTCATTGAAAGTCAGTGGTCAATGACTACTTTGGCTATCCGCAAAATCTCGCAAACTATCTCAAGTTTGTCGGCTTTTGGTGAAATATCGCTAAATAAAGTGTCAGAAGGAAATCTTTCAAATTGAACTCAGCTTGGCGATATCGAAAAATTTGGCTAGAAATCGCTAAACCTTACTATTATTGATATTTTATCTCTTTCAAACAAATAAGTTTAGAGGAAGTGCGTAGAAAACATTTTTATTTAATAGACGTGCAAGGAAGTCATGTGTTGGACACATCAGATTTTTTCTTTTTTGTACCAGGTTTATTGCGTTTAAGGAAAACCAACACCTAGGGGCGTTGCCTTGGACTGAGGACGTTTTAAGGGTTTCTAACGCGTACTTACGTTTTATCTAAAGAAAACCGCCCAAAACACTAGACCGTTAGATCTACACTGAGTAAAAAAAAACTAAATTCTATCGCAAACAATTTATCTGAAAGCAAAATAGATATCATTTAAAAAAAATTATCTGAATAAAAAATTGAAGACACTCAGCTACTCAGTCTAATTGAATTAGGGGGTGGGATTTAGCTGTACATTATCTAGGAAATATATTTTCACTTCAATTTAACTCTATCATTTGAAAGTTAAAAGTAAAATAAAGTATTTAAATCCACACGTTAGAAATTTTAATTCAATTTTTAATGAAGTGAAAGATTTGCAGGGATTGAAGGGATATCAGTCAGGTCGCTTTTGAAAATAGATTTTAATCCATGGTTTGAGGCAAAAGTCAGTTTAAGCGTTTTCAAGAGTCTTTATATAAATATTATTCTTTGATTTTTACAATTATTTAAAATGGAATTAAAAGGTAGAAACGAGAATTTGCGACAAAATTAAATTATCATAGAACTTGAATAGAATTTTTAACTTGTAATTTCGAAATTATTCCTAAGCCGTATATTAAGATATATTTCTTTTACTTCATGTGTGTATTGTGTTAAGGCAAACCTACACAAACTTTACCTGCCTAGGGAGAAGAACTTTTTAAAGGGTTTTAACGCTCATTCACGTTACATCTGCAGAAGACACATCAAAATTCCAGACCGGTAGATCGACAGCCGCGTGGTAGGTTAGAACCCTGAACCTTCACACTTTAGCCTTCTACCATGTTCAGTGTCTTATCAAGTAGGCCATGATGGGACCTTTTTTTAATTTTAGCTTGAATGAATATACTCATATGCATTCTTATACGTGATCATAAAAATATTTTTTGTAGCGAATAATTTGAGTAAAAAATAATCATTATATTAAAATTCATTAACTAAATCCTACTGAAGGCAATCATGGAAATTCTGCAGTAAAATGTAGTACCACATTTTTTTCTGCCAAAATGTAGTACCAGATTTTCAAAGTCATATTTATCTTTAAGTATGCGTCATATTTCAAGCGATAAAAAAGAAAATTCCTTTAAAAAACCACTAATGTTACAGCGTTATAGATGCTGATAAAAATATTAAAATATACACATGATATTGCTTTAAATAAGAGTTTTAACGTATATATTTTTCAGTAGACTTTCAGTTTGTTAATCATTAATACGCTGACTTATCTACACTAAAAAAAAAAAGAGAGGAGAAGAGGGGGGGAAGAAACTTAGTATATTTTTTAATTTCGTGTATTACTTATTCTAATATGTGTAATAATTTCGAAAATGTGAACATTTATTTTTATTCAGAGTTAGTACAAATATATGACCGAATTTTTAATATTTATCTTTTAAAAACTATTACACATATTAGAATAAGTAATACGCGAAATTTTAAAAATATATGCTAATTTCTTTTATCAGATATAAATGTTTGATGGGCGACTCTTTTGTAACACGACAAAGGACCTTGATTAGATCGATAACTCGAATTTGTAATAGTTAGTTTCCCACATTAAGTACTATCACACTGTCAATGGTTCCTAATGTTGCATAAATGCTGCTTATGAACCCCTACCGATGCGAAAAACGCATTTGTAATAGTACGCGATGGGAACCATTATGTAGCAATAGGAACTATTATGTAGCAATAAGAATCATTGACAGTGTGAACATGTGTTACAGATTGGAGTAACCAATATGTAATCGAATTCATTTGTCGTATAAGAATCTCACATCGAACATTTGTAGCTGGGAAAAAAGAAGACAAACACAAAAAAAAAAAACTTATGAATGTTCTTTAATTTCGCGTGTTACTTTATTTTGTAATATATGTAATAGTTTCGAAAATATAAATATTTAAAATCAGATCTTCAGTTGTGCTAACCCTATATTAAAATAACATTAATACATCATAAATCAATTCTTGGTCACCTAGTAATTAAAAAAAATATTTTTGTATAAAAGTTTATGCTTTTACATTTTTTTAAAAATACATAATTGCAACAGAATTAAAGTATTCCAGTGAAAAGATTATAATACGTTTTTGTTTTTGCTATTTTTGTCGTTTTTAGCAAACTGGCTTTGGAAATCAATACGCAGCTTCACTAATACAATTTCCTCTAACTTGTTTTTATTTTACCATTAATAATATTCCTCTGAGAATATTTTCTTGTGTTATTATAATGTAAAAAAGAAATGTTTCACAAGCGAGAAAAATTAAAAATTTTAGAAAGCTGAGCAGATGAAAATAAATAAACACACATGGGAAGGGTACTAGGGGGAGAAATGTAAGCTTAAAAAATTTTTAGTAAATGATATTTCCGATACATGGAATAATTCACGGGAACATAGCGCAAGCATTTGGCGGAAAATGGATGATAATCGTCATGGGCGATTAATTTAGAGCTTTTTTGGTAGCCCTTTCCTAGCAAAAGAAGTGCTGCACATAATTAGAATATGTAGTGTCTTCTAAAAAAAGATTTAAAAAATTGTTGTTTTAATGATGTTAGTAGTAAAATAAAAAATGCAAAGAAACAAAATTTCATGAAAATATTGCAGACACTGTTGGATAATCGTTAAGAAGGTGGGACAATTTTTTTTTCATATTTGCATTCAGTTTCGTTAAATAACTAAAATCCAGATATTCCTGTAGTGAGATTTTATGTTATTATGATTGAAGTATTTAAAAATAATAATTTCTATTTTGAAAGCTTTTAATGTTGTGTGTTAAGGCAAACTTGTACGCGGGGTATCTGCCTAGGATGGGGGGTGCCTTGGTAGGAGGACTTTCTAAGGGGTTCTAACGCGTATTCACGTTACATATGGAGAAAACCTACCAAAACTCCAGACCGTTAGATCGACAACCTCGCGATGGGACCCGAAACCGGGACCTTCACACCTCGGCCGTCTACCATTTGAAAGCTTTACCGTTCCTACATTGAAAGCTTTTAAATTGTAGGAACAAATTAAATTTCGGCATTTTCTATTTTATACTTTTTCTCGTATTAGGGATAGTAATAGTAGGGTGTGCCTAAAAAAATATGAATCTGTCCAAATGAAAATGTTGTTACTGCTAAAAAAGTTTTACTGTACAGTCCAGAGGTAGAAACGAAAATTTGAATTATTAAAAATCTACATACATATGCATAATCACAACATTTTCATTGGGGTATTTTTAAACAGAGAGAGTTTTTTTATGAACGTTTTCATAAAAACAGCCGACGAATGACCGAATGTATATGACTGAATCGGGATATGACTGAAGTGCGGAAATCCAGGACTCTGACCTCTCGCACTGATGTCGATCGAACAGTCTGGAGTTTTGGGCAGTTTTCTACAGATGTAACGTGGATATGCGATGAATCCCTTAACATATTCTCCACCCACGGTACCCGGCCACCCTTGGTAGATCGCTTTCATGTAGCTTTCCCTTAATCAAAAAACAAACCATGATAACATAATAAATTAAAATTCATTTTCACAATACCATAATAAACTAAAATTAATTTAAACATTTTATTTATAATTAACTGTACTACAACTTAAGCTCATATATAGATAGAGTGCAAATTATTAGTTTTTAATAATTTCTGTAGACCAGTGGCGTAGCCAGAAATTTTTCATGGGGGGGGGTACGACTACTGCTGCTCATATATATGTATACTTGTATGCGATAAGGGCATGAATGCATTTTGTATGACAAAAACTTTCTCATGGGGGACTTGTGACCCGCTAACCCCCCCGCCCCCCGTGGCTACGCCACTGCTGTAGACAGATTACATGCGATCCGCTGACGTGATTTTTTTCCCCTTCGAGAGCCATTGAAAAGTGGTTTAAGTCAGCATGCATTTTTTTTAATCTCTCACACTATTTGGGCACATGCAAGCGGCTCATTTTACTAACTATGATATAAAAATTTAAGATTTTTATTTACTCGAATTTAAAACGATAAAATTTTAATTCATTTAACAAAATTCTGTACTATTTTGCGTAACTTTCTAAATTACTATATTTGTCTACGTTCCTCATTTAATGAATAAAACACGATGCTAATGGTTTTGGAGAACCCTGTATATAAATATATATTTGTATGTATGTATGTATAAATTTAATCAGTAATGCATAGACTACAGCATAAGCTGATTATTTTACATTTCTTTAATTTTACCATTTTATTTTCCAACCCTATTTCTTACTGTTTCTTTTTTTTATGAAGATAGAAGCATTGTCAATTTAATATGTGAGTATTTCTGCATTTCCATTAGATAATTCACTAAATTGTATGATTTATTGAATGTGTTTAACTTAATGTTTGAAAAATATTACATCAAAATATATTTTCGCAGATTTAATACAGATTTCTGAACCGATTTTTATTCGTTTATGATTGAAACACTCTCAAAAAGAAGTTCGATTTTTATTCTTCTGAAAGAGAGAATATGTCATTCATATTTGAAAAGTAATTATTCTGTATTTTTCAACTACGTTCACTGTTTTATGTACCTTTCACTTTTCAAAAAATAGAAATAAGATATGTTTGAGTATTTCTTTTTCCCTAACAAAACATTTTATTCGAACAACCTAATTGATTATTTTTGTTTTGCTTTTTCAGTTTACTCGTATTTAGCTTCAGTTTATTTTTATAAACTATACATATTATACTCATATATTCTCTCCAATGTATTTTGCTTTATTCTGCTCCATTCATTTTATCCAACTAAGCACTCATATTTTTTATTTAACTTAATTTCAGATATACTTGCTCAGTTAGATAATTCAGCATTGCATTCAGAAGTCTATGGTTATTAAATTATTTTGCTTTTTTTAATTTAAATATAAATGATATGCAGAATACAATTGTCAGTTGGCTATTTTTCAGTTGATCACAGTAAACACGTGCAATTATTTCTAGGGTATATTCGTAGGGTGAGGTAGGGTAAGTGGGTCATCTTCCCTCTTTAAATTTCACCACTTATTCCACTATAGATGATGTGCTGCATTGCTTTAATATTTCTGTTTCATATTAGTTGGAAACATTATGACATTAATTCGATTTATATTTTGTGGAAGTTTTGAGCAATTTTGTAAAACTTCGATTTCTATTACAATATTTTCCCCTGAAAAATAAAAGTAGTACAATAGAACAAGTTGCATATTCATAAACATCAGAAATAAAGCTCTTCTTAATTTTTACAAATTTCGTGGTATTTGTAATTAGTTTTTAAAATTAGGTGGTCTAGTTGCCCAACACACGAGGCAAGTGAGCTACCAGTATGATTGAGTGAGTCGTTTCCTGATCCGGCCAACTTCGTGCCTAATCAAGGCCAAAAGCAAAAGTCCTTTTATACTATCCTTCTTCAAACTACCCCACCTTTGAAGATATTGTATTAAAACTAAGAGAATCAACGCTTTCAACCAGGCAACTAAAGCTAAGGCTTTAAACGGATATTTCTTGGTACAATTTACTTTGATTTATTTTTTTTAACATAGGTTACTTGTCTAACAGTGAGTAGTTCAATTTTTTTACTACTTTTTGCTGTTTTAGGCAGCCACCTATATAACCTACATTGTTTTAAGTTTTAGTTCAGTTGTTTTTGTTCACTTATTTACAATACCAAATATTTTGTTCTTAGACTATATAAATCATAAGAGGCTACATTTCATTTTTTTTCCTTTCGTCTAACTGTAAACTTAAATAACAATCACACATTTTATTTTTCATGTTCAAATATTTCGTTACATAAAAGGAAACAAAACTGTACTATTAAATGTGTGCTTAGATAAAAAAAAATAAACAATATTTAAAAAAAATAAAGGCATTTTCTGCTATTGGATTTGTTTTCCCCCAAGAAAAGTTAAAATCAGAAACTGTTTTAAATGAACCAATGTTGTTGGGGTTTTTTTTTTAAGATTAAAAAAAATCTACCTTTACCGCTCACTTACCCCAAATTCTACAATTCCCCATTTAAAAGTATCAACTGGCGTGCCACTTTCCCACGAAAGGGTCAAGTGGACCAACTTGTTTGAATTTCTTTATTATTTTTTCCTACAATCAAAATTGCTGATTTTTGACAAGAGTGTCGTTAACAGATATTCAAAAAGGCAAACACCGTGAGATTGTATAATATTCTTTTATATCTCTTGCAAGTGCAGTACTGCATTAAAGTCAAGCTATGTTAAAAAGCTGTCCAACTTATCCCACCTTATCTATAAAAAAAATCCGTGGAAATGTTTATGAGATCAGGTAGTTGGTTTTTACGTGTCATTAACAATCTGAATATTGACATCATAGTATTAATTTATCTAATATATAAAATTCTCCTGTCACAGTGTTAGTCACCTAACTCCTCCGAAACCACTCGACCAATTTTAATGAAATTTTCTATGTATATTCGTGAGGTCTGAGAATAGGTTTTTAACTATGTCTCATACCCCTAAGTCATAAGGGCGGTCCACCCCAAAATGTTTAGCCCCAGAGTGCTATTAATTTCAACCAGGATTTCTGTGTAGACATTAGCGTGTCGAATCACTTTTCAAATATGTTTGCCAGATAATGTGGAGAGGGGGGGGGGCGTTAATAAAATGTTGAAAGTCGCACAAGGTTTGCAATTTTTGATAATTGATCGCTAAATGTGGTGCCAAAACGTGACAATTTATTATAAATATATTTCGCGTATAGTTAGAAAACGTCTGGCGTATATTGTAAAAGAGTTTTATTAGGCGATTTTAATATACATTTCTATTCCGAAGAAGTGCTCTGTGGAACAAGAAAGGAAAACACGGTACACTCATGAATTAGGATGCCCATTCCAAACAGCATTTAAAATGTCTTTGCGGTATAGTTGGAATATGCCTACAGGAAGAATATGCCTGGCGAAGATTGTAAAACAGTTTCATTAGGCGATTTTAAGATAGATTTCGATTCCAAAGATTTGTTTTATGGTACAGTAAAGAGTTGATTCCTATTTTAACGCCCCCACTCTCGCCAACCTAAATAATCCCCGTACTTTGGCGGGCTTCGCAGTCATGGGTCTCTGGGAGTTATGCTCAAGTTTCAACGGTACTTACGTATTATCCCGGCGGTCCGCCAAGACAAGCAATTTTTCACCACGATAAATGTCGGGCACATGAAATTGTTGATGGTTTGGAATACGATCGGCAACGTATTTAAAATCTACGAAAAAGTAGTTTGGCGGAAGTGACCGCCGGGATAATACGTAAGTACCGTTTCAACGCACCCAAAAGAACTAGGTGATAACTAAAGTAAACAAACTAGCGATAAACGCGCCAGTTAAGGAATTTGAAGATATTTAATTATTAAAACTACATTAATTGGTAATCCAAAATAAATAAAAATGTAACGGCATGCTGTACTTACATGTTGTTCCAAATCTCCATTTTAATTCTAAATTACGATTTCTACTTTTCTACATAAATGCAAAAAATCGTCATGGTAACTGCATATGTTTAATCATCGCCTCCTTGGCGACAGTCGAGGGGTTAAAGTAGGAAACAATATATAAAACGGTGAAGTATAGTTGTGATATACTTGGCGAAGATTGTAAAATAGTTTTAGTAGGCGATTTTAAGATAGATTTCGATTCTAAAGATGGGTTTTATGAAATAAGAAAGAAAAATACAGCACAGTCATGAATAATGATAACACTTTCCAACTTAATGGAATAAGGACGAAAAATAGGGACGAATTATAAATTATGATACGATTTTAATATATAGCACTATAGTGCGTATTTAAAATATGAAAGTGTTTCAGATTGTCATCCTTTTTTGGGGGGGGGGGGCAAAATTTTATGGAATGACTATCAATAAGTCTCAAGGCCAAACTATGTATGTTTGTGGATTAGATTTGAGCACACCATGTTTTTCACACGGACAGTTATACGTGGCATGCTCTCGAGTGGGCAAACCATACAGTGGGCATCCAGTTTGTTTGTGTTATCTAAAGATGGGATAACAAAAAATATTGCATACTCTATTGCGTTAAGGGATTGATATTATTTTTTAGTAAAATTATTGTAATTAGCGATATATATAAATTTAAAGAATAAATTACAATGAATTAAAAATATAAATATTTGGTATTGTGTTATTTTTATATTCCAGCCCAGGGGCGTAGCCAAGGGGGGGGGGGTTAGGGGGGTCATAACCCCCCATTAGAAATTTTTTGCCATACAAAATGTATATTCTTCACTACATTATCACACATATGTATGCATTAGGGTGGATCGAAAAAATTTTTTTTTCGAAATCTTTATCTCCTGAGGTGTTAAAAGTTGTAAATTGATATAAATAAGACATGTGTAAAATTTGAATGTTCTACGACAACGTCTTGGGGTTGCGCATCGAGCTTGAAATTTAGAAGTTTTTGAAAAATATGACTTTTTCAAAAAATCGACCAAAAAAAATTCTTTTCCAAATTATTAGGCTCCCGAGGTTTTACAAGTTGTATATTGTTATGAATAAGACGTATGTAAAATCTGAAGTGGCTGTGACAATTTCTGGGAATTGCACATCGAGCTTGAAATCTATAAATATCTGAAAAATTTGCGTTTATTTGAGAAAAATATGTAGAAAGCAAAAATTATATTTTTAATGAATTAGTCCCTTTGAAAAATAGTCAGTAACGTTCGCAGCTCTTCTCTAGTACAACCATAATCCTTACTACATTACTCAGGGCCCACCTCGTTGATTTGCCTGCGATCCGAGTCCTGCCCGTGCCAGCCCAAGCATCCAATTATTTGATCATGCGTTTTAATGAATAATGTAAAGCCTAACTTCAAATCAAACTGTGGCATTTTTTGTCAAGTGTAATAATCTAGATCGTAGGAAACCATCATCTGATAGAGGGATAGACAGCAAATTTTGGAGTGGCTGTTTGCTATGGTGTGAAGTTGGCAAATACAGCATTGCAGAGATTTAGTTAGATTGGAGAACTGCGTTTCTAGATTTCGGATGACGCCTTTGTTATTTCCAGAATTCGATGATTCGCCACCACCGCCAGTGCATGTGAGGATGCCAAGATCAATAGATTTGTGTCAAACTCTCCCAAATTTCCATTGAAATTCTTAAAATCAGATCGCGACATACGGCCAAAGTATGTTGAACCCAAGTTCGATTATCAGCGAGATATTTTCTTTGTGACAAACACTTGGGTGTAATTTGCAGTCAACAAATTTTTCTATGTATCTGGTTTTGTTGTTCCTCCTATCAAAACACAATCCAAAGAACATTTTAAAGCCTTCTGTTTCTTCCACTGCGAGTCATCTTAGACATCCTCTAACTTTATGTGGGTTGAGAATCAGTTGAGAAGGTTTCTCACCATCTACATTCCTTCCGCTTTCTAGATTGGGAAATAAAGTTGATACCAGAGTTCCTGCTGCCCAGTCCGTAATAACTTTGCGTAACAGAGTTGTGAAAGCACCGAGATTTTCATTCTAACTTGGTCGTTTGTGAACGCATCTCCCAAAGTGGCGGTAGATAGGCATTCAGTGTTTTCTTCAGTCTTTCGTACTTCTCTTTCGTTATTTTCACTTTCCAAATCAATGACTCGAGTTAAAACATACACTGGATATTGAAAATTTCACCTCTTTCTCCACCAATCTCGAAATTTCTCTTTCCAACCTTTCAACTTTTCTCTCATTCACCATAAACTTCTCTACTTTACAATTCCATCAATTGTCACATATATAGCTCCCGTCTGGTCTGCTAATGACTCCCGTTCTGTGTGAGGTATGTGAGGCTGTGAGCCACACCTGCTCCGGGAAAAGTCAGTACATTTGCAAGTGCGATATTCAAAAGCTCGGTAAGGGAGAGTTTTTACCACTTTCTTCATAAACAATTCCTTATATCCGTCTCTAACATACGATTCATTTAGCTGCTGAACTTGCTCATGACCTTTTCTAACTATCTCTTGAATTCCTTGCATTGACACAGTAGG
Source organism: Cheiracanthium punctorium (assembly GCA_038373885.1). Classification (NCBI taxonomy): domain Eukaryota; kingdom Metazoa; phylum Arthropoda; class Arachnida; order Araneae; family Cheiracanthiidae; genus Cheiracanthium; species Cheiracanthium punctorium. Next base: position 39,783 of record JAWZYV010012539.1, read on the forward strand.
GACACTGGCCTTGATCCAAATTTCCTGTATTTTGATCGCCACAACTAAGGTTACTTCTCCTTCCGGTGGACCCTGCCCTCTTTTCAGAAATTTTTCTTCTAAAGTACAAAATAGTAATATAGAAGTATGCCTTCTTGGGTTGGTAACTTGGTACAAGGTAATTCTTTTGATATTCCCCGGTCATCTATGAACACTGATTTTGTTCCATGTTCTGTTGCAGACAGTTTCATTCTATTCAGAATCGTAGCAGTGCAAGGCCCACCTTTTAGCTTTTTTGAGAGTAAAATGGGAGCACCATCTATCTGAAGCGTTAAACTAAATGCATGTTTCAACAAAATATATCGTGCCTGATTTAACCGAACGCATGTGCATCGCCATCACTCGGCAGGCAAACCGGCGCTAGTTGTCTGGAAGCACAGCTTGCGTACTGCGCCCAAGACAAAACGACAGCATGACGTGTGCATTGTATAAAACTATTCGTAAAGCCATTTTTTGTGATTTACTGAGCTACTCTGAACATTTTTTAACATATAAAAAGACCAAATTATTTTTAACGAATAAAGTTTGCTTTCTACATAATTTTTTCAAAATATATATAATTTTCAGATATTTGTAAATTTCAAGCTCGATTTGCAATCACTAGAAACTGTCGTAGCCCCTCCAGATTTTGCATACGTGTTTTTCATAACAATATATACTCCTAAAGCAACGGGAACCTAATAATTCGGAAAAGAATTTTTTTGGTCGATTTTTTAGAAAAGTCACATTTTTCAAAAATTTCTAAATTTCAAGCTCAATGCGCAACCCCAAGACGTTGTCGTAGAACATTCAAATTTTACACACGTCTTATTCATATCAATATACAACTTTTGAGACCACAGGAGATAAAGATTTCAAAAATAATTTTTTTTCGATCCACGCTAGTATACATATATATGAGTTGCAGTAGTCGTAACCCCCCCATGAAAAATTTCTGGCTACGCCCCTGTTCCAGCATCGTTCACAGCGCTCCATGCCTCTTCCACTCATATACCACATCCTCACAAACTTACAATAAGTTAGTCATTTCTTTCTACTAAAATAATCCTAGGAATAATTTATATGGCAAAACAACGTTTGCCGGGTCAGCTAGTTATTATATAACTATCTTAATCTAACTCATTCACCTGGATAATTATTTTTAATCTCCCGTCCCGAAATTCCCACTCATATATTTTACCCTCCTGAAGAATGCTGGCTGAATACCCGTTCATCGTACGAGAAAGAAGTTGTTCTGAAAAAAATAGAATGAAAAGCAATATATTTTTTTTTTAAATTGAAAAATTCCTGCATCTATGTAGAAAATTTTAAATTGTTTATTTGAACGATATCAAAGACGTTTTCAAAGTTGAAGTTGCTAAATTTTTTCGAAGCATGAATTTCCCACCAAAGCTCCATTGACTTTGCATTCAGATGTAAAATTCTTCCTTTAATTATTAACTTCTATTTCAGAAAATAAAAAAATAAAATAAATTAATAAATAAAATTAATCAATTTCCTATATAATTGATAATTTTGCAGAAATTCTGCTAACTCCTCGTGCTCGTAAAGTTGAAAGTCTATTGTGTATGGAATGTTCCAGTTATCAGTCCAGTTGACAGGACGAAACACAAACTTTATTGGCTGTAAAAATTTGACGAACAATCTGCTATGATCACACAATTCACAGTAATTGACAAGCAATTAGAACTTTTTTAACAGTCAGCTAATCATAGAGGCTTTCTTAAATACTGTATTCCGCATACATTAAAGTCTTTTCGAAGGCTAAAAGAGGGTATAGCAGTCCATACTGCTTGCACATATTGTCAAAGTTGATTTGTTGCAGCAGCGAGGGGTGCATCTCGGAAAGTCGTTCTGTAATTATCGACCAGACGTTTTCGGTAGGCGATAGATCGGGAGAACAAGGGGGCCAAGGCAGCAATATGCAAGCAGACAGGTGACGAAGAAGTGTTGAATATTGTGGGCCACATGCGGCTGCGCCTTATCCTGTTGGGATACGGTCGTAAGCTCTGAAGGTACGGGAGGACAACGGACCCCAACACCTCAGAGATGAGCCGGCAATGCGTACTAGAGGGGTGCGGGAGTGGCATCCAATAACACCCCAAACCATAATACCGGGTGCAAGGCCGGTACGGCTATGAATAAGGCAAGTGTCCACAACATGCCTGTCATCACGGTGTCTCCAGATTTTAATCCGACCATCGTATCGCTGCGGGCAGAAGCGGGATTTGTCAGTAATAACAATGGCGTTTTATTCAATTGTTCATGTCCATTGTTCATCACACCATTGACGGTGCAAATACCTGTGTTTTTTGATTCAACGTAAACGCATCAATGGATACTTTCGCTCTACTGCAAACGACGTCGAATGGTACGTGTGGGCATCAACTGTTGCACAGCAGACCGAAGTTTGTTGTGATATGGTTCGTGATGTGGCAGAGCGATCCAGACCTGACACATTATGCCCGTCATCCTGTGTAATGGTACAACGAAGTCTGTAATGCAATCGGCCCCGTAGGTCCGTCGTTCCCTCCTGCATCCGGCGAAAACAGATCCGTATCACAGTTGCTTTGTTCCGTCCGACACGATCACCGATTTATCTGAAGAATAATCCGTAATCTCCAGAGGCCACTATTCTTCCTCAATCAAACTCCGAAACATGCTGGAAAGACGCTCGTTTCTTTCTACGAGGCACTGAAGCTGCTTGCACAAAAGAAATGTACGAAAAAAAAAAAACATTCCTGTACTTTCAAAACGCCCTTCTTTACGTTCTTTATATAGCTCTTGCAAGTGACGCTGCAGGTACTCGCGATGTGCGTCTGTGCTGAAATGTTCATCATTTGCATATCTCATATCTGCAAACGCATTGTGCGAGTTTCACTTCATTTGGATATTTCCTTTTTCGTGTTGCAGTTTGGTTGGCCAGTTGTGTACATTATTTTGGCATTTGAATGAAAATATTTCTAAAATACACTTTTTAAACAAAAGTTTCGGTAACTTGTTTTCAGCGAATCGCTAATTTTACACAATGTTAACCTTCGTTCAGTAATATTTTTAATGAATAACTTACATTGTTGATTAATAAGAAAAAATTTAAATAGTTTACAATTTAGCAGTATATTTCATTCGATGTTATAAAATTCCACTACTGAACGTTTGATGTTGATTGACGACTGAAACCAATTCCTCTTAAGAATTTTGAAGGAAAATTAATATACAGTGATCAAAGCTCCATTCTTCATAAACTTTATTCACTTCTGATATTTACCGATCGATTATCCAAAACTTTAATTCGAGGAAAATCAATCACTTGAATTCCCCACGGCGAGGCCAAGAAAAGTTTATTGGGATGAAGCGAACGAAATAAGCAACGTTACTTTCTGCATTCTTTTTCGGAATGTTATTCTTCCATTGCGTAATGTGTTCACTAAGTTAATTAAATTCCTTTTCTCATATATTTAGTGTTTTTTATTTAATTCTGCCAAACAAACGCGAACTTTGAGGCCAAATTCCTCACAATTATTAATTTCTTGCTCTCCTCAGAATCAGCACGACAGATAATATTTTTGGTGTCGCATTTGAGATACAAATTTTTATTGACGTTACGTAAGCATTTTAAATTAAATACTCAAGGATTATTATAGTTTAAAGTTTTGATTTAAAAGTCGTCTTATTTTAGCCTTAAGTGTTCTTGTCACGCACAAAGAATACTTTGTAGATAGCCGATTTGGTAACAGATGGCAAATTTTTAAACAAGATTTAATTTTCGAAAACTTCATTAATTTAGCAACTAAAAGTTATCTTTGAACTTAATATAATTAATTTAAAACTGCAGTAGTATCGATAAAGTTAAAATATTGGGACTAGTAATAAGTTTTAAAGCGCGTGTCAAAAAAATGAATTTGCAATTTAGAACTTATAATTAATTACCTTTATTCGTCAAAGTAATCTCTGTAGTTTTCCAGTACCTTCCACCATCGGCCAGGTTGCAATTTAGAACTTATAATTACCTTTATTCGTCAAAGTAATCTCTGTTGTTTTCCAGTACCTTCCACCATCGCTCAGGTAGTGCACGGATGCCAGCAGCCTAGAAGGATTCTTCTTTTGATGCGGCGAAGTCATAAATAGTTTTCGTACTTTGTTCCCTTTAGGGAAGGGTACAGAAGACAAGGCATTGTTCATCGGCCGAAATAGATGATAGTCCGAAGGGGGCTAAGTCAGGGCTATACGCCAGGTGTTCCAAAACTTCTCAGACAAACTTTACTGAAGTTTGTCTGAGGTTCAAACAGTAAAGTAACAAAGGCACTCACGCGTTCTCTTATTCCCAGACTTAGAGAAATTCTCTGTCTGGGTACAACAGACGATCCCCATAATAGAATGCCACTAGATGGAGCTAGTAGCACCTTAATACTCCGAAATTTGAGATACAGGAGATGAAAGCGCCGGCGGATACATAGACAGCCATTAAAGTGCGAAGTGTAGTACATTTATATGTGGTTATAGAAAACCTCCCCAGCAGAAATTCGTTGCCAATTAGTGCATTCGCTACCGAGCTACCGATGGAACGTACTGGAACATCTTCCCTACAGCTTGAATCTGGTATCGAGATTTTCATCTCTTTGGGTGATTGAAGAAGGAATTGACAGGACATTTCCAAACCGATGCTGCAGTTCAGGACACCATCGTTATGTGGCTCGGCGACCAGCGTCCTCATTTCTTCAACGCTAGTTTCAACAGATTGGTTTGGAGATGGAACAAATGTTTTGATGCCCATGGAGGCTATGCGGAAAAATAATATGTATTTGGTCTGTGTATCTATTAGATTTCATGATTAAACTTTTTCTTTAAAAGACTTGTCATCTTACTTTTTAAACCACCCACGTACTGAGACAAAATTCAATTAGAAGATAAAATTTCCTTTCTTTCCACAATACCAGACTTCAGAGTAACGTTTTCCTCGATAAATGTCACTCGAAAGTGATACTGATAGAGGAAAATTTTAACTTAGAAAACTCTTCCTCTTTGACAAGTATGAAAGCGCTAACCGCATTACGCTGCCACAATTTGTTAACTTTTTTTGATTTTTTTTAAAAAAGTAAACCCACATAACATTAACTGATGTACACTTCGGAATATTGATTGACAACGGCATATCAATTTTTCTGGGACGCTTTGCAGTTTGAGAAAATTTTCGGTCTTTCATAAAAGAGCGCAGGTAGAATTTTAGAGATAAAACTGACGTAAAAATGTTTCCCACTTTTTACACCCGCTTTTGTGCAGAGCGTCGCTCCCCATTTCGTATGCATGATAAAAACGACATTTTCTGAGAGGTAAAATTCGAATTCTCGGCAAAAGAAGAAAAAATAAAAAGCAAGCACAGGTGTTTTGAAAGATCTTTTCGATGCCACCTGCATGCTGTTTCTGCGATTACAAGGCGTAAATTGAAAAAGGACATCCCAAAAATATTTTGATAAGTTTTTTGAATTTACTCGAACACACGGGAAAAGTTCTTCGAAATTCTTTACTTATTTTTCAGTTTATTTCCGCAACTTTTATAACATAGAAGTAGCGCCATTTTATGCTTGGCTCTTATTTTCCTTTCTCGCTCAGAGTAATAGAAGAAAAATTGCTTTTAAGGAATTGCAGTAAGAATCTTCCATGTATATGCTTTTGGGGATTTATTCAAATTTGCCAGATAAAAATAAGAAAAATTCACGTGTAACTTAATGAATGTTCATTTAAAAGTCTATCGGCAACAGTCAGTATGCTTTATTTTATCAGCGAAATTTTGCTATTTTTCTTATTCAATATCGACGATACAAACAAAGCATGTGTTGTATAAACCATTATGCATGGTTTCCCCAATGCATGTGTTGTATAAACCATTATTTCTAAGTATTCAACAGTACATTTATTTTTATTTTTTTTATATAAACTTTTTTCCCTAAAGATTGTGTAGTACTCTAGAATGCTAGTTTTAAGCAAAAAAATGGTGAATAAGAAGGGAGTGCTAACGCGTTTACTCGGGAAGACTATATCATGCCTATAACTTTCATTTTGATGCAAGGTATTGTATTAATTATCAAATAAGAAAAAGTATTAAACTTGATAGTGCTTACAATCTTACTTTTTCCTACTTTTCTCTATAAAATTAATTTTTATTTGAATTCCATTAACAAAATACCACTGACGATCACTCTCTACATTTCGTGCACGTGTGTTCTAAATTAGTAATTTAGAAAGTCTACTCGGTATTTTTGTGAAAAGTGGGTTAGTAATTTAATTTTTTTTTCAATATTTAAGTAATATCCGCCATAGTGAGAGTACTTTTGAAAAGGAAGAAGCTGTAAACAACATGCAATCATTTTGTCACGTGCTCTGTACTTAACCCAGACAGCACAGCAAACTTGCATCAAACTTGCAGCAAGCTTGATTTATCAAGTCAATAAGCTTGAAAATTTCAAGCGTGTAAGCTTAATGCAAGCTTGAATCAAGTGTTCTAGTTTACACTTGCCCAGCTTGCATTAAGCTTGACATAGCAAGCTTAAAAAATTGTCCTTAAAAAAAATTTCCTAAATGCACGAGGCGCCGAACTCGCCCCACATATTTTACTTTGCCACGCATCTTCCCCTCTACGCTGAAATTTCAATCTGTTTCCATCAAGTGTCCGTGGCTAGAATAGAAACCGGGACCTTTCGGTTGGGAAGCGAGCGCGCTATCCGTTCGGCCACTAAGCCTCGCGCAGCTATGGATAAAGTTTGAAGTGACTTTTCACGCCATTTTCTGGCCAGATTGATAAGTGGACGATATGTTATTTGTTTTTTTTTTTTCCATGGGATGCATCAAAATTAAAATAATTTTATTTGTGATTTAGAGACTCTACTAATAGGGAAATAAACATAATATAAATTTAAGAGCAGCACACTTTTTAAAACTTTCAACTCGTGAGCAATACTGCTGCCAAAATCGAGACAAACGACTGATTTTGAAATCAATTTCGTAGTATAATTGTATTTTATTTTGAAGAATTTCCATATTTGGAAATATAGAATCTTTTTTTTTAATTCTATGGTGAACCACCCATAAAGTGAAATATATTGACTAACTAAATTGTATTAATTATATTAAAATTTACTTTTAGGGCTAATAATTAGTTAATGGAATTACTAATGTTAATTAGATGTCAATAAAACTAAAACTCCCCTCGTATTACACTTCACAGGGGCTTATCCCATTCATTCCTTCCCCTTGCGTGTTCTAATGTCCAGGTTTTGTGCGTAATAAAATAAAACACATCTTTTACTAGCTTTCAGCAAATTTGAGAAACGCTAGACAATTAATGTCCATTCTCTTTCACAGATGGCGCCATCACTGCACACTTTCGAAAGCTAAATTCAAGCTAAAGTCAAGCTTGTATTAATATGTCGAATTCAAGGAAATGTCAAGCTTGATTTAAGCTTATGTGCTGTCTGCGAAGCGGTATGGCACACTTGCCTAGCACTTTCAGTCTGCTTCAGGAGCGTTGTGTTTGTGTTATGTTGTGGGATTATGGCCAATTATCTGCACGAGGGATCTAGGCCTATGGGTGGGGTGCCCTCCGTGGGGGTCTTTCTAAAGGGTCCTAACCCGTTTCAGAAGAAATCACGGAAAACTCCGAACGATTAGGTCGGCGGACGCTACCTGGTTTCGAAACCGGCACCTTCCGTCTCCCAGTTCAGTGTGCTATGAACTATGCCACTGGTCAGGCCTGCTTCAGGACCATAAAGGTGAAATTTCAGAAATTTTCAAATTTCTTCGAGACCATGCGCAGCACATTAAAAATCACAAAATCTGTGAAAAGCTTTCATTTACGAGTACAGAGGTCGAAGATTTTGTTTTTCCTGAAATATGTCTAAATATAATCACGAAAATTGAGCATCGCGAATTACTTTTTTTTTTTTTTTTTTTTTGTTTCAAATAATAGTAAAAAATCTGAAATTTGTCATTACCAAAATTTAATGATTTATTGCATAGTTATAAATTCTTTCGTGACAACTTTCTTTTTTACAACTTGACTTTCTTTCTAACAACTATTTCTTGAATATAAAACAATAATACAACTAATAGAATGCAGCTCATTCACTTACAATATTTATACCAGGTTCTTTGAAGCCATTCAAAATGGGGAGTTGGGGGCAAACTTTTTTTATAAAAGAAAGTTCCTTAAAATTCTTTTTGGAAAAGGGGTTCTATATTTAGGTACTTTCAGGATTTTTCAACTTTTGGTTCTATTCATATAAAATTCGCAAAATTTTCAGCTCGAGAAATCACCGATATCTTCATTTTCGCGAAAATTACGTCTCGCGAAAATGAGTGCTTTTACAGTACTCTACACTGCTTCTTTTCAATGGTGAGAGCGAACACGTTAAACCTGCATTCAAAAAATTTAGAAGTGATTATAAAAAGAAAATAAGAAAAATGATCCACCTCTGATAAAATGTTTCTCAACGCTAACACTTATCGCCCCCCCCCTCCCGATTTGACAAGGATTCCCATAAAAATTCCAGAAAATACGGAATACTTGGCACTAAAGCTCGTGAACTTCAGACTTAACCATGACATTGTTTTCAAAAAGCATCCCTAAGTTTCAGCAACTAGTATCTGCAATCTACAAAATTTAAAATTATATATCTTGTTAATATGCACTTTAAAAACATAACGGTTTTCAACTTGAAGAAAATATTTGTTCAGTATTTAAATATAAATTATTTAATCATATAATTATTGTACATGGATATGACGTCGAAAAACCCAGTAAAAAACATAACTAAACCATTAATAAACTAAAACATTATTATTCATTTTTAAGCAAAAGCAATAATAAAATATTCTCTTAGTAATTATGATATAAACCCGTTTTTCAGAACTCTATTTTAAAAAACTCTTAAAGTTCTAAAACATCTTTTTAAAATCATCTTATAGAAGAAAAACTAATTTGTAAGACAAACTAGTCGTTAAAATAACATCTTTTAAATATATTTTTAATTAATCGAATTTTTAATTCTTAGAAAATATTTTTTTAGGTATAGTATATATATGAATGGCATTCTTTTTTTAAGTTAATCATTTGTGCTGTTTTTTAATATCAAGAGACATTGCGTAAGTTTTAATATGAAACGTTTTATAAAACCTAGTTTTTTAAGCATCTAACAAAGATCTTTATATAACTTGATTTTGTGTAACGAACCATGAGATATATAGCGCAATTACGTGACAAACTCAGAATAAAAAATTATGCTTTTAAAGCCTTTTTTTCACAAGCTGGTAAACTAATATTACTTTAACATTTTTACCATACAGTCTGAGAATATTTTAATCATTAGCTAAAAAAAAACCTTTCAGAGCACTTGTGTGAGAGAGGAGTTCAAAAGATTATTGCAAAATTAATGAGGATTTATCTTCTATTGCAACAATCAATTTATACCAAAGTCTTGCAAAAGATAAAGCCAATTTGACTTTTAACGGGAGAGCTTCTCGGAAGAAATAAATGAACATATAAATAGAATAATCGAAGATATTTTAAGGATAAAAGGGGAAAAGTATATAAATTTTCAAGGATAAATTAGTCAGTCTCAAAAATAGCAAAAGAAGAAAGAAAACATTACTTTATTTTACTCTTTATTTAAGTTTGCTATTTATATTTTATTTACTTTGCATGTACATAAAATAAATGATCAAATTTTAAGGTAATGTTTATTATATTTGCTAAATAAAATTATATTAAATAAACTAAGATTGCTCATATTTTGCTTAAATTTTAATTTCAATGAAAGTTAACGATCATGAAAAATTATTTGACTAAAATTTTAGTTTTATTAAACATTTGCTCAAGTCAGTAGTTTATAAAAATAATAACTGTATAAAAAGAACTGCAAGTATTTACACAGTAACTATGTTCTAACTGAGCAGAATAAACTGCAGTTCAATTTAATAATCATGAAAATATGTAAATACAATATTTACGCTCAGAAAAATAAAGGGATTGGACTTCTATGCTGTCTCAGGAACTGTGTTTTATATAAATTTCATCAGTCTTCAAAAGATTAAAAGTTTTGGAAGTGAAATTAAAATGAATGGGCGAAAATTTTTACTGCGCGATCATCTCTTTGTCCAGTAAATCACATCAATAACGCAATCAATGAAATAATGTTTTTGTTCAAAGAGAAGAGCATATAGTCAAACGTGTTTTTCTTTTCTTTTCTTTTCTTTTTTTTTCAATACACCGTTTGTTTTAGGTTTGTATAAAAATGAATGGACGAAAACTTTTGCAGCCTTCTTTCATTTTTCTTTTACCATGATTAAAAAATGAGTTTTGCATATCATATCAACCTAAATATTAACATTTGTTGGGTCTGCTGTTAAAAGGAGGTAGCTCCAACAATTCAAGCTTTCAGAAAACAGTCAAAAACTTTAGGGGATTCAGCACAGACTAACGAGCTTCATCTCTTGAGTAACACAAGAACTGACGATTGGAGATGTATCCTTTTGGTTCCGATCGAAAGAAAGTTTTTTTAAACTAAGAGATAGTTCATGCATATTCAGAATTTCCGTAAGGTAGAGCTATCTCTTTTTTGCAGCAAAACCTGCCTTTCTCTATCATAACCATGACAGTTTTAGACTCTCACGTCTAAATTAACAAACTATAAGTTCAATGTTTCATAACGAAATAATTCATTAATACGATGATGTTATTCGTTAAATTTTCTACAAAAATCATATTCAAATGCGACTTAATGAAAGATTCACATTTCAGGAACAAAGCATAAAGTAATTTACCGTGCTTAATAATTTTTTCACTGAGCTAGATGAGGCAATGATATTGAGTCCTGTTTTAGGCTACCGATAATAGTTTAATTTCTACAAATAAATGAAACTAGATTCGAAATAATAATATTTCAGTTATTTTATGTTGATATCCTATAAAATACTTAATATGCCCAAAATATGACAAACCTATGAGAAATTGTATCTCATTTAGGCACAATAACCTTAAGAATTTATAGCTCGAGAAAGACCAAAAGAGAGCAAATCATATAGGTTTCAACAAATACGTTCAATTGCTGCTTATTTAGGATTTAATAAATTGTTTCAGTAATGTCTGATTTCCTGGTGAGTGTATCTGTGCTTCTTGCCATGAACCTGTGAATGCCCCGCTGTAGCCTAGTCTTGTGTAAGCGCAACCATGTCTTAAGAAAGCAAACAGCTTACAGCAGATAAGGCACTATTTTCTTTTTTCAAATCATTGCATACAGAGATTCAGTACATGACGCAATGCCGCACAAAGAGGCAGGCACCAAAGAAAACATATGTGTAAAGGCGTCTTGTACTCCAGGAGCTGCCAGGATACACATTAGGGTGTCTACCGCTCCGGAAAATCCGGAAAGTCTGGAAAAAGCTAGGAAATTGGAAAATGGGTCCGGAAAGTCTGGAAAAAACCGGGAAATTGGATAATGGGTCCGGAAAATTCAATAAAAGTATCATTTTTTTTTCTGTTTCGTGTCATTTTTTTTACGCTTTCTCTCTAATTGTCAGACTGGAAACCAAAAGCAACTGTAACACATTTTTCGAACAGCGAAAGCATCTAACGATGTGTTTGTATAAGGAGGGAAAAATGGGGGCTCATCAATCGTGACGGGAGGGTAAAAGACAAATTAGCTTACTTGGTAACTTACGGCTTAGGACCCTATTTCCAAGAACAGTTAGTTAATTCTATCAGAAAGTGAGACTACTTCTATTTCTCAATTGATGAAAGCTTAATCCTGTATACTTCAGTTAAAATTGATTTCAAGAAGTTTTACAAATATGCAAATATAAAGACAAGGGAGGGGTCATTGTGCAATTTCCCAAAGTAAAATGCACTGGTCAGGAATTTTTTTCCCGGGACCTCCCAAAAGTCAGGAAAAAGTCCGGAAATTGACTTTCAGAAATTTGGTAGACACCCTGCACATGCAAAATTTTCAGCTTTGATGCCACTAATTTTTTCGGCAGTATCGTTGTTGAACCAGAGCGATATCGGCATGCCAGCACAGTTGTCTACTTCAAAATTTGCCGACGTTGAACTGATGCCTCGCCGCTTAGATACACTAATTAGTTTTTAGCCATAACAGAATCGGTAATAGTTGACGTCAACTGGCAGTCTGATCGTCCCAATATCATTCTCACTTACTAATTCAAAATACACTCAACCAATTTGCCTACCTTTCTGTTTAGTAAAAAGTAAGTGTGTTCGCTGGATCGTTTGCTTCTATAATACACTATCATAGAACATGATACTGAGTTTGGCGCCATTTTGGGTGCCATTTTTATAATAGTTTTCTGAAAAGAGTTTCTTGTAAATTTAAGTTGCTAAGTATACCTGAAACTTTATATGAGGTGATACGGGGAATGACGCCACATTTAGGGAATTTTTTTGCTTAGTAGAGATAAATTTGAAATGGTAAAGTAATGAAAAAAAATACAACATTTTTTTTCAGTTTTCAATTAATTATATATGCTTATTAATTGCTTTCCCAGTAAGTATATGATTGAAACGTTTTCTGTTAAATAAACTCATTTGGATTATGGCATCTTCCCCATATATACCGGGTAGATGCCACCAGTTATAGTGCAAAAAAATAGCACAAACATTGGGAAATTACCTATGAATTAGCAATAACCGTGGAAGAAAGTGCAAACCAGCAAAGTGAATTTGTTTCAAATTTATTTAACTAAAGCTAATATGGATATAGGTTTGAATATTAATCGGCATAAAATTTAATTCAGTACAAATGATTACTATTGAAATCTTCGTACAACCATTTCTTGTATTTAATACTAATCCGAATCAATTACTTTTGAAACCATTTTTCAGCGTAAAAGTATCCTTTACATACAAATACAAGAACAAATTTAACTTTGGCCAATAATTTAATTATTATATTGAATTAAATTTGATTCTGAACAAGAATCTCGATCCGTTTTGCCTTTTGTTGTTTCGAGGCATAGTCCATATAATAATAAAATGAGAATTATATCTTTTTAAAATTCTTAATATCTTAAAAAGAAACATAAGACGGTATGTAAAACTGTGCAGTGCCTATATTATAGAGAATTTAAAACATTAAAATATCTTTTGCTAATTAAAATAATTGTAATCATTTTCCTAATTAAAATAATTGTAATCATTTTGCTAATTAAAATAATTGTAATCATTTTGCTAATTAAAATAATTGTAATAATATTATAGTTACATTTATTAATTTCATTTATATTTTATAGTATAATGCACAATATACAAAATTAAAATGAAATTTTAAAGTTCGTTATTTTATTTCTGGACCATGTTCCCGCTTCTATCAACTATAGGTGGAAGATATACACGCTTATTTTCGTACTCCTTCATTACTAAGGGTTCTTCCGCCTGCCTTGTGTGTGTACCACAATGTTAATATATTAGTCCCAATATCATTCTCACTTACTAATTCAAAATACACTCAACCAATTTGCCTAACTTTCTGTTTAGTAAAAAGTAAGTGTGTTCGCTGGATCGTTTGCTTCTATAATACACCATCATAGAACATGATACTGAGTTTGGCGCCATTTTGGGTGCCATTTTTATTATAGTTTTCTGAAAAGAGTTTCTTGTAAATTTAAGTTGCTAAGTATACCTGAAACTTTATATGAGGTGATACGGGGAAAGACGCCGTATTTAGGGAATTTTTTTGCTTAGTAGAGATAAATTTGAAATGGTAAAGTAATGAAAATATACAACATTTTTTTTCAGTTTTCAATTAATTATATATGCTTATTAATTGCTTTCCCAGTAAGTATATGATTGAAACGTTTGCTGTTAAATAAACTCATTTGGATTATGGCATCTTCCCCATATATACCGGGTAGATGCCACCAGTTATAGTGCAAAAAAATAGCACAAACATTGGAAAATTACCTATGAATTAGCAATAACCGCGGAAGAAAGTGCAAAACAGAAAACTGAATTTGTTTCAAATTTATTTAACTAAAGCTAATATGGATATAGGTTTGAATATTAATCGGCATAAAATTTCATTCAGTACAAATGATTACTATTGAAATCTTCGTACAACCATTTCTTGTATTTAATACTACTCCGAATCAATTACTTTTGAAACCTTTTTTCAGCGTAAAAGTATTCTTTATATACAAATACAAGAATAAATTTAACTTTAGCCAATAATTTAATTATTATATTGAATTAAATTTGATTCTGAACAAGAATCTCGATCCGTTTTGCCTTTTGTTGTTTCGAGGCATAGTCTATACAATAATAAAATGAGAATTATATCTTTTAAAATTCTTAATATCTTAAAAAGAAACATAAGACGGCATGTAAAACTGTGCAGTGCCTATATTATAGAGAATTTAAAACATTAAAATATCAAATATTTTGCTAATTAAAATAATTGTAATAATATTATAGTTACAATTATTAATTTCATTTATATTTTATAGTATAATGCACAATATACAAAATAAAAATGAAATTTTAAAGTTCGTTATTTTATTTCTGGACCATGTTCCCGCTTCTATCAATTATAGGTGGAAGATATACACGCTTATTTTCGTACTCCTTCATTGCTAAGGGTTCTTCCGCCTGCCTTGTGTGTGCACCAGAATGTTAATATATTAGTCAATAAAACATTCGTTTATTAATTTTAAATATAATCAATTTTAAGGGCGTTACTCACCAAGTTAAACGCTCTACAGTTCTAAAATAACGGCGATTAAAGGAAGAATTAAGATAGTAAATTCACAATCCACGTACTGACTGGGATAAGATTCTTCACATAGGAGAATCAATATCGTTATCTGCTGACACATAAAAATGCTAGCAGCTAACTTGCGTTTTCCCCCAACTGGCATCTTCCCTTCAATTACCTTACTGTTTTAGTATTTTTTACAACTTGACATAATTCATTAATCATCCAAACAGTAAAAAATCTCGCGGTCTTTAAATTACGGTTATAGTGTCGTAAAAAATTGTAACAGAATATAATTACAATAAGTTTTTCTGATTTACTTTCCTGTACCGATATCGTCCGTCAAGGGAAACACCAGCAAACACAGCAAAAGGACATACTTGTTCCCATTCAACGGAAGAGTTTGAAGTACAAGGGTTGTTCAGATGGAAAGGTACGAAACGCTGTAGTTACTTAACTGTTAACATACACTGCTCAAAAAAATTAGGGGAGCAAGCAAAGAAGTATGGATAATACACTTGTATCAATGCGCAATACAAAAAAAAGACGTAAAAAAAATTGTAATTAAACTTTAATTCTTCGAAAATATGGGAAAAAACATGAAAAGATGATTTAGGGCAACAATTCGGTTTCATGTAAACGATAAAAAAAAAAGTATTGTTTATAAATGATGCAAGATTTTTAATATGGCGTGTGATCTCCTCGAACAGCTAGGACTGCTGCACTCTTGTTTTCCATGGATGCGATGATGTTATCGGTAAGACTTTGGGGAATACTGCTCCACTCCTCAAGAAGTTCAATCTCCAAATCTCGGACAGTAAAAGGAGGCCTTGGTCTCGCAGCAATACGTCGCCCAAGCATGCCCCAAACATGCTCGATTGAATTCAGGTCAGGAGAGCACGCTGGCCATGCCATACGCTGTATTGTTTCAGCTTCAAGCATGTTCTACAAAAGACGAGCTGGATGCGGTCTGGCATTATCATGCTGGAAAACAAAGGAATCTCCAATGGCTGCAGCGTAAGGTATGACATGAGATCTCAGTATCTCGTCTGCATACCTTTGGGTTGTGAAAGTCCCATTCCAAATGACATGCAGGTCCGTACGTCCCCCTATACTGATTCCACCGCATACCATCCAACCAGCTCGTCTGTATTGTGACCTTTCACGAACGAATGAGGGGTTATTTCGAGTGCCCCTTTCTCTCCATACGAAAACACGTCGAGTGTCGTACGTGTGCACGTCGTGTACACGTGTACACACCTAGTGTCGTCAGTGTGTTCCAGACTGAATAGGAAGTCGTCTGTAAAAAGAACTTGGATCCAATCATGTTGCTCCCAATCTCTATGTTTAGCAGCCCATATTCTTCGGGCCGCACGGTGGCGTGAGGTCAACGGAATGCAGACCATTGTCCTAAGTGCATAACGATCTCCCTGTTGAAGCCTATGACGTACTGTTTTGCTGGACACCTTTCATCCTATTGCCAAGAGCGATTGTCTTTGCAGCTGAGTAGCACTGTCAGTTCTGTTTCGACGAGCTGTTAACAATATATACCGGTCATCCGTTTCTGTAGTGGCGAGTGGCCGACCTTGCCCTGGTCGACGTCTAACATTCCCTGTTTCTTGGAATCGATTCCGCAGCCTTGCAACGACACTTCTGGCGACTCCAACAGCGTCCGCGACACTACGTTGTGCTTGCCCGGATTCCGGTCTGCCAAAAATACGCCATGCCATGGATTCCAGTAAATCACGTTGTTGAGACATTTTAAAGTCACCTTTTGTCAAAAAAAAAAAAAAGTACTGAGCAATCGAATTTCACAGTTAAAGCAGTGAAACAAATTTTTCTGAAACATCCCGATTTCTGCCTTTATATTATTTATCTGGTTTTTAGCGTCATGAACTTTTATTTGCATATGAAATTTTCTTCTTCTGTTTCCTGCTAGGCTCTAAATTATGGATGAATTATTTTATGTTACTTATCGTTGTAAGTATTTGCGTAATTTCGTTAAAACCATGTGCTCTCGTAATTGTTTTGAACAGTGTACTTGCCTATGCCGCTACGGGAGAACGTAGCGAGACATCTAAGGATGCGATTGGAATCTTTGGCCTGGATAGGAGCAAGCGAGGACGCGCAGGAGAGAGCAGAAGAACTTATAAAAGGCAACCTTCTACGTCCAATTGAGTGGTAGTGCGTGTGAGGACAGGATGCCGTTCACATTGCAAAATTCGACGATTGGGTAGCAGCGAGGCGTTGTCCGATTTCTGACAGCGGAAGGTGTTAAACTGGCCAGTATTCATCGCTGGATGATGAATATATATATACAGAGAAGACTGTATGTCCCACAAATCAGTGAGAAAATGGAGTTTCCGTTTTTGCCAAGGAACTGGCCAAGTTCAAATGAGAGCAGCTTGGTCATCCACCCTGTTGTCCGGACATGTCGCCCTGCGATTTCCATGAGTTGGGTCTCCTGAAAAAATATATGAAGGAGAAGTGCTTCAACTCATAGGACGAACTCAAGGATGTTATGAAGGACTGGGTCTCATCACGGCCACAGGAATTCTGGGAACAAGGAATCCTTCTGCTCGTTCATTAATGGTATCGTTGTGCTCAGGCCTATGGTACATACTTTCATTTACACAAGTCTTCATTTATACCCACAATGTCGTTTTGTACCTTTTCATTTGAACACCCCTTGTTACTATATTGGTTAATTTTCTCAAAAGGTACAGAAAAAAACCTTCTAATTTTGCTCAATTTCCATACATTCCAAAGCTCATGTAATCTCATCAAAACAAACTGGGGTATTTCAATGCGGGAACACATTACGCGTGTGGTTTAAATAAACAGACTCAATATTATAAAAACTATGCGCACGATAATACAGATGCATTGGATTTTGTGTGCATTTCTGCATATATACATAAATTATCAGCATACACTCAGCTTATCTCCTTTTCGTCGAGATATGAGCTTTATTTTATTAGTGCATTATTCTTCCTAATAGGACAGAACATTCCAAAAGACGCAACATCCATCTTATCCAATCGATACTAATCTAGTTTGCTATCTCAAAGAAAAAACTGGAGTTATCTAATATTGGATGAAACGCACTTCAGATTTTCAACCAAACTATCTGCTTTATTTTACTTGCTTTGGCGAACTAGTTCTTAGAAAGAAATATTGAAAAATCCTTAATCTAATGCTAAAATAATTGTTGCAGATTTTAATCCTGAATAAACAGAATGCAGCCTTTGTTATTTTACACAAAAAGCTCTTTTGCTGAGAGTAAAAAAGAAAGGTTTTTATCTTTTTTATAATTTACAAAAATTTCTTATCGCTTAAATGAAAGATCAGTGTAAAGTACAAAGGAATAAATTAGAAGCTAAGTGATATCTTGAATTCTAAATGTCACAAAAATATGCTGTTTATTTGTACGTTTAAGTTTATAGTTTTCTATGTTGATTTTAACTTTTTGATGAGCTATCAACTTATATACCTTTGCTTAAATTTGGAACTTTCAATAAAATCCGGTGTTAAAAAATTTATTCAGTTTCGTTTATCCCATATTACAAATCTCATTACTCTACGGTGAAAACTGAGCAAGTTAGTGATTGAGAGCTGTTCACATTTTAGCCCCAACAGAAAGAAATTAAACAGGACAAAGTGCACAAAAAAAGAATTCCCCACACGGTTCTTTAAGGCTTGATTTTAGCTTGTTTCAAAAATGCTGGCTCGAATGAAAGCAAAAATCATTTCCTGAGATTTTAAAATAGGCTTATTCTTGTGAAAAACCAATTTAGGAAAGATCGTTTTGATGAATTTTTGGAGAACGGTTCTTTAATTATTTACAGTTAAAATTACAAAAGGCATAATGCATAGAAATACGCCATAGATATCATTAGGTCCTCATGAAAGTTTTTGAAATGAAAAGTACTAAAATATTCTAAATATTTTAGTAGAAGAAGGGCCCCACCATGGGCGAGAGAATAAGGCACTCAAAATGGTAGACGGCAGAAGTGGGACGGTTCTGGGTGTGGGTCTGTCGCTCCGCTGTTGATCTGGTGGTCTGAAGTTTTGGTCGGTTTTCTCTAGATGTAACCTGAATAGGTGTTAGAACCCCTTATAAAATCCTCCGACCAAGGCCACCCCACACCCTAAGCAGGTACCCCTCGTACAGGTTTGCTTCAATACACACAGTAAAATTTACTGTTAATACAAGAAGAGGCGCAGGTTGTTCCCTTTTCCGCATATTTATAAATAACTCTACTCGTAACTATCTAAATAAAATATGTAACCTATAAACTTTCCATATGTTATTTTATATTCACTTTATGAAAATCAAGAGGCATATTTTCAGTTTCATAATCACAGATTTTTATACAAATTTTAGATGAGACAACCTACCCCATAACGGGTTAGGTTGTCTTGGGTGTTGGGGTTGGTTGTCCCATAAGCCTATTGCACAGAATAATCTAAAAGCTCTTTACAGATGTATTTGTATTGATCCCTACACCTCACTGTTGCACCAACAGGAACAAGCAGTGGAAGACTTAGTAGTATTTTTTTTTATTTGATGGATGCAGCTATCATTGTACTTGGGAAATGCAAAAGGGAACTTTTTTTAGTCTCATGATCTTCGTTTCAATCTCATTAGTATCAGATAGTATCTTCTCTATTTTTAGTAGGAAATATTTCACAGAACTTTTGTCTATTACGAGGGCATAGTCATCGATCTCTAGGTCACTGATGTTAGAATTTTTTTGTACCCACCAAATCTTGCTATTGAGATGATCGCTTTCTGTTTCCAATTCGGCAGAATTGTTGTCAGACAGCGTTGGAAATTCATTTTGAGTTGCAGAACTGCTCCTCAAATTCTGATATTGAACAGCAGTTTTGCGTCATTTTCTAAATTACATTTTTGACAAGAAAACAAACAATTTTAAAGAAAAAGGATTATATTTAGTGAACAATGACTTCAAGTACAAACTTTTATAAAATAGAACTGGTACAAAAACAATTACAACTACTCATTGTATAATACTTCCATAACATTCGAAGAATTAGCTTTTGAAATGGAAACCGTTGAATGTCGAATCCTCTTCTCATACGGTTGCGTAGAAGGGCGTCTCGCATTTTAGACAAAAAATTTAGTAGCAGCTCTTTCTGAATTAAAGTGTGACAAGTTCCGATACTTCTAAAGAAATTATCAGAAGGTTTTAAAATACCTCTTCGGTTTGTAGTATCAGTTTTTATTCATTTCACAGCATAAAATGTTCTTTCTACTTTGGCATTTGACAATACTAATCTAAGAATAGCTATTATGCTATGTTATTTTTTCTATTTTTCGTGGGCAGTTCAAAAAGTCCGTGCAAAGTCTAAACGATGGCTCCAATATACGGTCTCATGGCTAAATCTATGTTCTAGCAATCTTCGGATATTCATTGATAAAGTTTTTTTTTTTTTGGATGTAAAATTTTTTTTAAACAAATTTCCCAAATTTTACAAATCACCCCCACCCGCAAATTTGAGACACAGAACAAGAATTTTCAGCTCTGCATCTTTGTAACGTAAAAGTGCAAGTGGCCATGGATATAAGAACTTGAGTTTCTACCATAACCATTTGGCTTCCTACGATACTAAAGATATATAATAAAAAGAAATAGAGTCCCGCAGTGGTCTGGGCGCTAAACTCCGTTCTCATAAGAACACGGCAAGTGAAGCAGCATCCGGCTTGGCCAGTGCTTGGGAGGGTCATCTCCCTCTCGGCTCGTCCGCTGTGGAACCGTGTACGCTAATGGGAGCTGGTGCACGTAAAATCCGTCGTGGCTCCAATGCCCTCCAAGTTGTTAAACGATACCTCTGGGGGTGCCGATTGCAGGTGGTGGTTGGTCCCTCATCTGGAATCGGTTCAAAATTAGGGACCAATAAGTAGAAGTCCAACCCCCTCGGGGGCTCTGGCATCCCTCTTTCCATGGGTAGTGTCGTCTATCCCGGGACACGACAACAACAACAACAACAAAAGAAATAGTTATTATATTAAAAACTATTGAATAAATGTTGAAATTGTGTTTGTCAATTTCGAAATAGCCATTTTCATTGTTAAATTTGAATTTTTCTCATGCAAAGAGAAAAAGGCAATTGTTCAAACTAGTGGACATAATTTGAACAATTTTTTTTTCAAAATTCCTTGAGTGAATCTCATGCACAGTCTATTCATCAAATTTCGTTCATTCCGTTCTCCGTTTTATTTGTATAACTTTGTTTATAAGAGAAGTTTAATTAGAACAACCTTGTGCATAAAACTTCGGCAAAAACTGCATTGTTATTTAAATAGTTCACCATGTACGTGTATTTTCAATTTTAATGACAGTTTTAAACGATTCACAGAATTTTAAACCGTGTTCCACTCTGTTCGCGAAATTTTCATGAGAATACGCTCCTTCGGAACATTCTTCAATTATCATTCTTCATTATTCCAGCAACTTTCTCGTTACCGAGCATTATTTTCCGCTCGAGAAACTTTCGAGGAAATTTTCAAGATTCTGAAAGAGAAATGGCTCCACCGCTCTTTAGATAAAAGCAGTCGAATCAGGAAAATCGATAACGACGATGTCCATGGGTGTGTTGATTCTTAGTGTTTTCCAATGAGTTATGTTCTATATCGAAGAACAATGAGGTGTGACTATCGGCCAATCTTTTTAACCCACACAGTGTTGATTTTGTTCCATAGTCGAAGATGAGGTGTAAGCAAATTAAAACGTATAGGATATGATTATTTTCATGGAAATATTTCTTGCCGTGATGTTTTAAAATAATGATAAAAGTGCATTTTAATGATTTTACTGTAAGTGAAAGCTAACCAAGACAAGTAAATTAAACTAAAGGCATGGATTACAAAACACGTTCGAACACAAAGTCTTGCTTTCATATCTGTTACTCAGAAGCGATCCTAAATCGTTGATTGTCCAGGGCCGGACTGGCCAGAGTGTCAGACTGTCTGCAGACGGGTGGGCCCCTGCCCTCGCCTATCCCCCAAATAGAAAACAGAAAGAAAATTAAAAAAAAAATGTTCTATACTGATAGCACTGGAATGAAATTTGACACGTAAAAAATTTTTTGCAGCTGCATTTGCGTCCCAGAAGGCTTCAAAACACTTCATTTTAAATGTAGTTCTCAACATTTTTTGAGTGAGGGTTCCCGAACAAGGGATGAACAAGGGATTAATTAATATGAATGACGCATATGAATTAATAGATCAATGTTTTATTAATGCATTAATTATCAATCATAATTAATTAATAATAGCACCATACCACCCCCCATACCCCGAAAGTTAACGCATCCTATTATTTATCGGTTGCACAATAACCCCGCCCCCCCCTTTCTCTTGAGACGGGCGGGCCCCTCCCTCCCAGTCCGGGCCTGTGACTGTCTACGTTCAAATAAAAATGTTCGCTGTTTTTTACAGTTATTATGCTTCAATTTTTTTTTTCTTTTCGTCATCCTTAAATTTGGCCGTCCACGTGCTGTGCACCATCTCCCCCCAAGGATCGGCCCCGATATTACTGCATAACGAATAATTAAACGATACAAGACAGTCACCAAAGAATTGCACTCTTTGCTATCTTCAGAACCCGGATAGAGACTTTCTGATGTACTTGCACATTGCTGTTATAAATAGTTACTTAAAAGTTAACCCTTTCACGCGCAGTGATCCCGCTCTGGGCACACCAAACTCTGACGTTTTGACTATTGCCAGTCACGAAGAATATATTTGATTTCTATAAAAATAGTTGTGGGTGACATAGCTCCACGAGAATCCTTTACTTTTTAGCACGTCCTTTCCCGTAAAAAAATGGTCAAGATTATTTTTAACAGCACTGACATCTGCTGAAAAATGGAAGAATGCGAAAACAGTCGGATATATGGCCCAATGCTGAAAAAAGGGCAGACGTTGCCATCGCTCGATTTAACTACCTGCAGTATAATTCTTGCTTAAAAGTATATTGAACACAAATGTTTAAAATTAATTTTCAGAGCTTTTTAGAATGCGTATCCTACCTGAGATATAAAGGAAAAGTGACAAGAACGTTTTGGGCCGCCATCCTCGGCTGGCTGTGCAGGGCACAGCCAGCTGTCGTCAAAAAAGGGTCTCTAGATCTGTGGCACGTATGAACGTTTCGATCTTCCGCCATCTTGCAGGTATTTAAATCGAGCGATGGCAACGGCTGCCCTTTTTTCAGCATTGGGAAAGGGTTGCGCCTCAAAGGGTTAACGTGTACACACACACACACACACACACAAAAAAAAAAAAAAAAAAAAAAAACTGGCAGCAATGCTTTTATAAGGAAAGTAATTTATACCGTAATAAAGAGTAGCAAATTAAAGTGCGCATTTTTTGCAAACGATTGGTATACAGTGTCCCAAAAAGGTGGCAACGGGCTTTAATTCTTTATCTGTGTGAGATAAGTGGCATGTAAATTGGAAAAAAATATTCCAAATAAGGTCGGAAATGAGCGTTAAGAAAAAATTTCTCTTCTTCATTTACAAAAAGTTACACTTTTTACATTTGTATACTGACCCCGTACGAAATAATATCCAATTAGCAAAATGTGCCCCATACACTAATGAGGTGATGTACCAAATTTCAGCCTTTCATTATACAATATCTCAGAGATATATTTAAAGAAAGATGATCGGAGGCTATACACGTTTTTGAATGTCAACATTTATTGCCAGAGTGGAAAAAAGAAATATTTTCTTTCGTAATTTCTCTACGGCCTCTGAAGTGCGATCATTCAACGTGATTTTTTTACTCCGACACCCATTGAAAAAAAAGTCAGCCTTATATTTATCTTCTTATCTCCGACACTTTTAAGGATATAATTATCAAATTTTGTGTGTCACCTTATTAGTGTATTGGACACATTTTACTAGCTGAGAATTTTTTTTGTACGGGGGGTCGTATGCAAATTTTAAAAATGTAACTTTTCGAAAATTAACGAGAGGAGTTTTTTCGTAGCGTAATTTTTTTCCGGCCTTATTTTGAACATTTATTATTATTTACTAATTTACATTACTTATCTCTAATAGATAAAGAATTAAAACCCGTTACCAACTTTTTGGGACACCCTGTGTACGATGCTGTACGAACTTTGCTGTACGATGAAGGACGGCCGAATAAAAGATTAATTGGGTCTTTGTTTTAGTCATAATAGATCGATCACTTACTATGTAAAGCATGATGTCATACTACTCATTATAAATATTTTTTCACAGTTTAAAACTTATTGAAAACATTTGATTTCTATAAGTGTATTTGCTATCCTAAATACCATTACAAAATTTTCAACATATAATGAAATTTACCGGTGAAGTTCGAAAAAATCATGTGATTTTGGTACGTAAGTACAAACAAACTAATTATGTAAGGCACTTCAAAATTTTGGAACTATCTCTTTACAAGCTGTACTACATACTGAAATAAACGATAAACCTGTATCAGTTTCAAAACTTTTAGAAAATCGGAAATTTTCGCAAAACGTGTCGCTCTTCGAAAAAATCTTGTAGCTCAGATCCATGTTTAAGAATTTTTTCTGGAATTTTCACAAAAGGCACTGCGTTCTCAGTGTGTAGAGCAGCTTATGAAGAACCATCTGGAATTTTTTGGAGACCATGGTTCTATTAATTTATTTCAATTTGTGGACCAAGACTAAAATCAGAGTTTTTTTCTTCGAACTACAGCCTCGTATGTTTTCAGTTTTGCCGACTGTTTTCAAACTCTTCATGGACGATTTCCAACTTCATTTCCAAGAAATTTCCCTGAATGCACTGCTTCGGATCTTTCAATTATTATTCTTCATTATTTCAACAACTTTCTTCGTTGCCAAGCATTATTTCCGCTCGAGAAACTTTCAGTGGAATTTTCAAGGTGCATGACTTAAAGCAGAAACGGCTCCACCGCTCTTCAAATAGCGGCAGTCAAATCAGGAAATCGATACCTGTGATGTCCTTGTGCTTGGAGTTCCCGTGTTCAACCAGTATTTTATGAGTTTGTGTTCTTCCGAGGAGCAATGCGTGTCGGCTGTATACAGTAACTAGAAGATAAGCCCGTTGTGGAGACATTTACAATGGGTGCTAGGAAAAGCATTTGACGAAAATAGGTATACATTCAATCCACTTAAAATGAATAACTTCATGTTCAATTTTTATTATAGACCAAAGTCGAGTTTCATGTTCTTCTGGATACGTGCGGAAATTTTTCGCATTCGAACGATTTCGTTTTGGGGAAACAGCCCCCTCTAATATCACTGTTTCCTGTAGAGGAAAAATTAAACTGTGTTATCTTGAAAAACTATTTTAAACAAATTGGAATCATGATTTTGCCTTCAAAGTTTGATGAACGTGATTTCAGTATGACGTCATTGTCACTTGCGGCTCCTGATTTTGTCACGCAAATGAAAAAAAACTTTTTTGACTCTCGGAAATAAAATAAAGTTGAAAATAGCAAAAAAATGGCTTGAAAATGAGGGAACAGGTGGATTTTATCGATTTTTAAAGTAGCACTGCAGATTTTTTTCTATATTTTTAAAAAGAATTATGAAGCATTTCAAGCGGGTCGTACAAATGGTGTAGATATTATTGCGCTTTCTGTGCTTCACCTTTTAATCTTTTTGAAATAATAGAGATGAAAGTTTCAACTTGGAGTGGTTACCCGGAATCGTTAGAGAGTCAGTGAGTCAGTTAATCAGTAAGTTAGTGAGCAAGGGATCAGCGTAACTATACAGTAGGATTTTAATTTTAATCCATGCAGCATTAAGCCTTTGAAGCGCATTTTCACATTAATATAAAAGACCAAATGGATAGACTGTTCTACGCTGAAAAAGTGCAGTCATTGCCATCCATGCATTTAGCTACCAATAAGATTGTGGTCTATCGAATTGTACATCTGCCACCACCGAGCTAAAGAAGTTTTCTCAGACAGCTGGGATGCGACCGTGGAGCATTGTAGCTCCTCTTCATAAAAGATGTGATAATAATGCATGATTTGTACAACTTTTAACGGCAACAAAGTAAAATCCTGCCGTGATACGCATTTTCCTTCATATTTTTCTAGGTACCATGTTAACAGAAAAGTACCAAAAATCAAAATTTCAGACGCACATACATTCACACAAATACTAATAAAATGATTTTGAAATCCCTCGATTTCCAGAAATAAACAAAAAAAAAAAAATGAGTAGATTTTTGAGAAGTGAAAAAGAATATTGGAATACTTATACCATGAAATATTTAAAGCCATGCCAATTTGAATGCCTTCGCAAAAATAAAATGCTGAAATATAGCCAAAATAATCAAAAAGTATGTAAAATATTTCTCTTTCAATTATTTGGGGAGTTACTCAGAGAAGTTATCTTTTGTTTAATAATAAAAGTTTTAAGGTTTTTAACTTCCTTTTGTCAGTTGTCTGAGAAAAGTACTTACAAATAGGAACTAGTTATAATAGATACGAGAAAACCCTGTTAACTTGGTATTAGCGTTTTTGAAGGATTTAAAAGTTTCATTGGGAAGTAGATGAAAAGCAAACTAGGATAAGTGCTTAGTTACTAATGAAGCTTTGAACAAAGAATCAAGTAGTTAAATTCGCAATGATTTTGTAAACAGTTAGCAACTGGAAAGTTAAATTAGGTAGGATTAAGGATTTCGCAAGTAGAGGGAAATGAAAAACGTTGCGAAACAATTTACATTTTACTCAAATTAAATTAGTTTAATGTTGGTCTTTCAGAGTTTTAAAGGCATAACTACGCATGATGTCAAGAATAAATGGTATCACTTATCCATCAAAAATTTGCACTAATACAAGTTCGTCCGATATGTAGTGGTCAATTTTAAGGTTTGAAAAAATTATTAATACTTGTGTGTGTGTGTGTATGGGTAAACTGAAGGATTTCAGTACTTTTCTGTTTATGCCGTACCTACAAAAATGTGTCATAAATGCTCATCATACAATTTTTTTTCAAAATGCGTCATAAATTCCTGTATAATTCTCGCAATTGTTGATGGCAACGAGCTTTAGTGTCACTATAAATGATGACATTTGGCTATATATTGAAAATATTTTGTCTGACCTTGTAAGCCCCTTGAGTACATAGTCGATTGCATCAAAAAAATAAGGGATTCAAAACTACATGTTACAATAGTCCTAAATACAAACTGTCAACTTTCTACGGTTAATCATTTGTTAGTTATACGTCCATGCATACGTAAAATATTACCTTTGAAAATAGCCTACCGACTAAGTTTAAGGTTTCGGAATTACTCTCAAAGGAAAGGGTTTTAACCTCCCAGCTACGCCACCATCCTGACATCGAGCACGCACTTACGTACAGACGTGTTGAGTTCAGAATGATTTCGCCATCTTACCTTCGCTACATAGAGCCTCATTTTGGGGGCTTCTGGGGAAAGTATGTTCGACAATGTCTTCAAGTAGTAAATCCCCTTGTTCTTCTCTTTAATTTTTCCGTTTTCTTTATTCTTAGTAGAGAATAACAACAACAACAAGTACACTACTGGTCGAAAGTATTAGAAGTTTGAGAAATCTAACCATCTTTTCAAGAATAAGACCAGAAAAAAATGGACAAGAAATTTACCAGATTTAAATATTTTTGAGAATTCATGTAGTGTAATTGGAGAGAATATATCTGAAAATCACCAAAAAAACAGAATAAGAGCTTCAGGAACCAATAATTCAAGTTGGCACCATGAAACACCGAAAGAAGTTTTGTTAAACATTGTGGATTCCATATCTAAAAGAGTGGCTGTTGTGATCAAAGTCAACGCTGCTCAGCAACATAATAAATGATCTTTAGTTCAATCACATTTATTTATAATCCTCTTTTTGCAGAAGACCTTGAAATTAATTCCTTATTTAATTTTATTCGGGCAGGCCAAAATGGATTATGATATCTATAATAACGTATGTGTTTTTATGCTATTTTTTAAATAAATTAAATAATTATTTTTGTTCTTTAACTTAATGCTATCTTGTCTTTGAAGTAATTAATTTGACATGCTGAAATTAAAAAATATCAATTATACTGATTTTTCTTTTTGACGGGGGAGAGGGGGCTTAATCTTGAAAAGGGTTTGATTTCTGAAACTTGCAATATTTTTGGCCAGTAGTGTAGATTTCATTCTCCTTAAAACTGACAAGCATCGATTTCTATCCCAAGACAAATCAAATTTTTGTTTGTCAAATTTTATAAGAAGTTGCCACATTTCACGGTCCGTCTAATTATTTTTGCAGTATCTGCAGGAAATTTTAATATTTTGTGAACTTTTCTGGAGTGACTAGAGAAGATCCTGAATGAACACGTGTTTTAAGTTTCGTCGAATGAAGAAGAAAATAATTATATTTTAACTGTAAAATTTCACAATGGATACGCCACCGTCTAAGCTAAATGAATTATGCAATGCTTAGGTATAACTCACAGCCCTTGGGGCACAAGAATGGTGGCTTGCACCAGCTAGTCGCTCAAGTCAACGTGTGTCAAGATAGATCAAAATTTGCCACATTTATCTGAAGAACGCAGTGGAGGAATGGAGTCCAGGAGTTTTCAAATATTAGGCGAAAACAATTTTAACGAGATCGCATTGACAAAAACTTGCTTAGAGACAGCAAACAGGACATTAACGACTTCACTACTATTGGCAGTGGCGTCTATAGCTTAGTTACGTCAGCATGCACTCATTAGTCGTGACGATCGTGACTTTTGGGCCTAAAATGAAGCTCAGGTATGGAGAGTTTTATTTGCCTTCAATTAACTGCTGTTGCCGTTTTTGAATCTACTTCGAGGAACATCTGATTTCTTGAAGAAGGGATTTGGAACAATTTTTGAGAATTAAAAGAATGCATTTTAAGATGATTTGAAATACGAAGCGTGAATGCAGAAAATCGCTACAGATTTAGAACAGAACATGATGTCTGAATATATACATGTGTGTGTGTGCGTGTGTAATGTATAAAAAGGTAGTTTGGGTTTTACTAGTTAAGGGTATTGTTCAAGCGGATACTTTCACTGTAAGTTTTGCTTTCCTGTCATACTTGCCACGCGCGCTCTGGTGCTGTGCTTTATTTCTTTAGTTAATTGCCTGACACCAGGTCGTCGATTCTGAGTTCTTTCCTGTGTACACGTGTTCCCACGCCTTTGTAACCCCGGATCCAGGTCATGTTAATAAATGTATGTAATTCGATTAGAGATAAGAGAGAGGTGAGTTATGTCTTAGCAAACCACGTGGTATGGTGAGCTTAAATACCCCCGCACCTCCAAAATCGAGAGACTTCTGCACTAGAACTGCTTAATTAATCCACGCGGATTTTTGTACCCGCCTCCCCTCCTCTCTTCTCACTCTGCCTTGTAACTTAAAGATAATGTTCAATGAACCGTTTTACCTGCCTCAACGCTGGAACTTTATTGGAATATCTGACACTTCATATATTCAGACTAATATACCTCTACAAATATACCAACCTATACTTCTTTAATTTCCTTATAACTTTAGGAATGGAATTTCACATTTCTGAATTCTGCCAAAATCAAAACGTTCCATAATTTCAGCAATTTGACCGTCTACGTCATTTTACTAGAGCGTTATAAATAACAAAAGTTTATTTATTATAATAAAGGAAGAGAAAGCAAATTTAATATTCTTCCAAATGATTAAATGTTGCGAGAAATTAGAATTTCCTCAAAGAAACTGAATTCATCAATTTAAATTCCGCTTAATAATTACTCGTTTGAACAGCAGTTCACAGGCGCAAACACTGAACACAAGTATGCAGCAACAATCGTAATGATGTTTACACAAAATTCCGATATCAGATGCGACGCCAATTAATTGTTCTACTTCTAATTACGGAACATTTTCGTAAAATCTGGAAGAAATGAATTAAAAAGAT
This sequence comes from Cheiracanthium punctorium, assembly GCA_038373885.1. NCBI lineage: Eukaryota > Metazoa > Arthropoda > Arachnida > Araneae > Cheiracanthiidae > Cheiracanthium > Cheiracanthium punctorium. The sequence continues at coordinate 69,534 of JAWZYV010012539.1, forward strand.
GGATGTTGTAACATTGTTTTGCTGCGAGATAGTCCAATGCTAATGACTTCTTTCGGAAAGTTGCATTGAATGCGTCAGCATGAAATTAAATTGTAATAACAATTGAAACTGACTTTGCCGGCAATAATAACTCCCGAGTAATTATACATAGAATTCGCATATTTCTCTGTAATGATGAGGATTTGGGTAAATTATTGCGTAGCTCCTCAGAGGCGTTTCAATGAAGTAGCGACCTTCGTTAGAGAGTTACGGAAATAAATTTGTAGAAAATAACAACCTAATAGAAATCTCACTCAAAATGTTTCTACATAATTATATAATGTCAAGGCACCAAAAAGTTATTATTATTACCATATTATTATCTCATTTTCATTCTTATTTTACTATTGAAAATGTGTTCCTTTAAGATTTTGAAAATACAGCTTTCACGTGTGATTTAAGTCGAAAAAAAACAAAATCCTTTTGGGAGATTGTAAAGTAATGTAATTACCGTTTTATCTACTTGCAAAGTCAAATTTCCCATTTTTGTATTTAGAGTAAGTTTCTGCTATAAAATGATGTTTTGAAAGACAATAAAGGATTTCTCTGATAATGAAACTGTTATTATTATACATTCTCTCTAAGATTGCAGAATTTAATTTTGTGTAAATGAATTAATGCATTTTTACTCTTGAGATAACTGTATTCCAAAGTTCTTTATTCCTTTCAAGACATGATCTTTAAAATTGTCACTACTGTCTAGATTCTCGTTAAAAGATAAAAAAATTTATGGTTACTCTTATATTGCCGTTTGGTTGAACTTATTTTTTTTTTTTTTTTTAGCAAATTGTAACTTTATTTATTTGTTTATTTAGATTTGAAACTTTTTTTTTTTTTTCACATTTTGTACTGCGGGTCTCAAAGCCGCTTTAACGTTACAAAAGAAAGCTAGTATACACGCAAAGTTGTTAAATTTCCAAATATGACTTGCAAAAAGTTTAATTAGTAAAAAGAAAGAAGAAAAAACTCAATTGTAATTGATAGTTTAGAGATAACATTACCTTTGTATATGTCATTTTCAGTGAATAAACTCGTTGTTTACGGAAAACAAATCTTCATCTCTTTTAACGGCCTTCAAAAAATCTACATTAAAAGTTTTATACATTTACCCAGTGGCGGATTAATGTAAGTTTATCGGAGGGGGGGTGGCGATTAGTTTGTCGGTAGGGTCGGTTAATTAGAAGATTAACATATACATCCATTTTATGGAAGTAAAATAGGATCTTTCACATTAATTTCTTTTTTCTCCTGGGAGGGGCGGTCCCCCCTCCGCCCCCCCTTTAATCCGCCGTTGCATTTACCATAGGACACTCTCATAAGCATTCTTAAATGTATCTAAAATTTAAAAACATATTTTTATAATGAATCTATCAAGAAGATTTTAAGCAAATAAGTTTACAGATAACAAAAAACTGAGAATTGAAAATAGCACGATTATCATAATTTTGATAAGATCATACCTGGTTATACAAAGGTTATAAACCTGGTTAAAACAGCAGGTGTTACAGTTTCTGCAACTTTTGAAATATATCACTTTATGCACTTTTTGAAGTAATGTATGTGCTATTTTGAGATGGATCAAAAGGCATTTCAAAGTTCTTTATTTCTTTTGGACATTTTCGTTCAACCTCAGTTGCCAATATCCCTCGTACGACGAAATAAAAATATTTTCATTTTTCTAAATCTAAGAAGGGAAAGAACAATACTTTCAAAAATATTTCCAAAAATGTTTTAGAAAAAAAAACTGATTTTTTTTAGTATTGTTCACCAGAGAAGTATTTTTCACCTACGATGGACGATAAATCAAATGTATGATAGATATATTTTTCGACTTTTTATTTCAAGTACTGAATCACAGTTTCCTCATACAGTTATTGTTGTTTCGTAAGAATATAGATTGTTTCTATGAATTTACTTTTAGTATATAAATTTAAACAATCTATAACAACCTAAAATAATATTTTTTTTAATATCAAAATTTTATATTTTGATATATGTACAATAAAGGAGCAATTTCTCACGATCCAGAGCCCGAACACAGTCGTGAGTTATACAGCACGATCCCGGTTCGGGCCCGAGCTGAGCGCGTCTCATCTCTATCTGAAATATAAAATCTTTTTTAAAATATCAGCAATTATTTTTATAAATAGGCTGCCCGGGTTGTGTATTGGTAGAGAGCCATTCTACCACTTCATGGTTCCGGGTTCGATTACCAATATAGGCTTGGATCTAGTTTTGGCCTTCATAGGAGGCGTCGCTGACCTACTTATTAAGGTTGGCGCACAGTTCCTGAGTTGTTTTTGTTGTTGTTGTTGCTGTTTTTGTGGCCGTTGAACAGTAGAATCGATGTATATGAATAGACGCTGTCAGACATGCTCTCTCTCTCTTTCTACATTGTGTGAGGGGGGAGGGCGGTGTTTGCTGTTCAGCACATTAATATTTTCTCAGAGGATCACGAATGATCATTAAAATATCGTAAAATTCACCAGAAAAATCTCCCTTTACCCCCTATAACAACGGAAAGACTCAGAAACTGTACACCAGCCTTTTGGTGCATTCATAATAAAGTGACCTAGTCGGTTAGCCGTGGCAGAGCAGCTGATGCCTGTAAACGGCTAAAGCCTGCTGTTAGAAATGTGTGTGTGTGTGTATCATAAGTTTTTGAAAATTATACCTAAAGCTCGCAAGGTAATTTCCATAAATGTCAAAAATTGACATTTTATGCAAAAAAAAAGAAAAAGAAAGTAATAATACAATAATAATATGTCTGAAGAATCCCTTCAACCATCTAAAGAGTCCTGAACACACCTCAAATAGAATAAACATAGCTTTAGCTTAACAAAATACCAAATTAATTCATTATCATTTCAAAATGCTCTTGGTTTATATATTATAAAAGAGCGCATTATTTATCTTGATTAATTTTTGTTTCAAATACTGTTTTTTATAAAAGAAAACTTTTGCGCTGCACTTTTAATTTCGAAACCGAAAATTCATTAATGAAAAAAATGATTAATGAATTTGTGGAAGTAGCTACAAAAATTGTGTTAGCCTGCTACATTTCGAGGAATCTGTAATTAATTTTGAAGAATTTTATTTATTTATGGGGTTTTTTTTAGCGTCTGGAATTTTAAAAAATTACGTTAGTGTGTAGTAATGTCTGTTGTTAATAATTACTTTTTTATTTCCTGCATGTAAACTATAGGTCGAAAATATGTGATGTCGCAAATATGTAACTATATATAAAATTTTATTAGACTTTGTTTTTAAACTTAGTAATTTCACTGAAAATCTCTCTATTTTTTAGTTTTTAGAGATTTTCAAAGTTCCTAAGAAAAACCCACAATTCTTAGAGCAAATCAACTCACTCAAACTTTTTATACAATATACTGACTTCGTTTATAGATGCAATAATTCGCGAACAATGACAAAATATTCCATTTTTTCTTCATGTATCTATAAAATACAAAGTACTTAAATGATACTTATAATGACGCGTTTAAATTTTTAACTTATTGCTTATTCTTTAATATTCTTGATGATTCTTTCACTTTATTAAAAATAAACCATTTTTTAACCCTACATTTTGAAGGGTGGGGTCATGGTAATTTAATCATTTCTATTAAGCCTAGGTAAAATCGATTTTAATCCTCATTATTTACATGAATCTGAACTAAACATATATCATTTTAGCCTCTTTTGAGAAAGGTTATTGTTGATTTTCTATGCGATATACTTTCCAATATCATTACACAAAATCTAGGTACTAAGGTACCCATTATTGCCTCTCTTGTGCATACCGACTGTAGGTGATTATTATAACAAATGTAAGCAAACATAATGAGAATAATAATTATTATTATAAATTATTTATTTTGATAATAATAATCAATTATTGATTTTGATAATAATAATTATTCAATTTAATTATTTATTTTGATAATGATAATTATTCAATTCAATTATTTATTTTGGTAATATTTTAGATTGTAAATGATTATTATAAAAAATATAAGCAAGCGTAATAAGAATAATAATTACTGTTATCAATTATTTATTTTTCTTTTAATTATTTATCATTATTATTATTAGCACCAGAGTGCTATGGAAGAGAGAAGTCAAATACGGCACACTTATAGATTATGATACACTTTCTAAATGGTATTATAAAGGTGAAGTACAGTTTGACTATGCCTGGCGAAAATTGTTAAACAGTTTTGGTACGCGATTTAGAATGGATTTCAATTTCAAAGAAGTGTTTTATGGAACAAGGAAGGAAAACACGGCACATTTGGAATATGCTTGGCGAAGTTGGAGGATAGTTGGAATATGCTTGGCGAAGATTGTAAAACAGCTTCAGTATGCGATTTTAAGATAGATTTCGATTCCAAAGATGTGTTTTATGGAACAAGAAAGAGTTGGTTCCTATTTTAACCCACCCACTCTCGCCAACCTAAAAAATCGTCGCACTTTGGCGAGCTTCGCAGTGATGGGTCTCTAGGAGTTATGCACGTTCCAACGCTCCCAAAAGAACTAGATGAAAACTAAAGTGAACAAATTAGCGATAAACGCACCAGTTAAGGAATTTGAAGACACTTAATTATTAAAATTACATTAATTGGGAACCCAAAATTAATAAAAATGTAACGGTATGCTTTACTTACATGTTGTTCCAGATCGCCATTTTAATTCTAAATTACGATTGCGACATAAATACAAAAAATCGTCGTGGTAGCGCCATATGTTTAATGATCGCCACCTTAGCGAGAGTCGGGGCATTTCAGTAGAAATCAACCGACGAAAGACAAACACGGCACACTCATGGATTATGATGCACATTCGAAACAATATTTAAAACGGTGAAGTATAGTTGTAATATACTTGGCGAAGATTGTAAAATAGTTTTAGTAGGCGATTTTAAGATAGATTTTGATTCCAAAGATGGGTTTTATAAAAGAACGAAGAAACATACTGCTCACTCATGAAAAATGATACCCTTTCCAACCTTGGAATAAGGCAGAAAATAGGGACGACGCATAAATTATGAAACGCTTTTAATCTATAGCACTTTAGTGCGTATTTAAAATCTGACAGGGTTTCAGGTTTTTTGGCTTTTTTTTATTATTCAAGTCGTGCAGGAAGTTATAACTTGATTATAAAATCAGTAACAGATACTGAAGCAAACAGAGAGCTTAGATATTCGACATGGGTAAAATTACGGGGTATCAGCTTTTTAAAAAATATGGGGTGTGTTGGGTCATTGACGTGAGGGTTAAACTTACATTTTTACAGCCCCTTTTAAGATCGCAGCTTCTAAAAAGTCCCGACAAGATCATTTTAAACTGCAATGATGGGCTCCAATGGAACATACAAACATAAATTCGAGCAAGCAAAACTGAGTACAGAAGCGGAATATCTAACATTAAATATTTACAGTGAAGGTCTTTAACATGATTTTAACCAAACAAATTTTTAAATTCATCCCCCTTTGACACGTGGTTCCATTGATAACTGTATCCATATTAACCACACAGATTTAAGATAGTTTTCTCGTTCTATCAATACTCATCCGCTAGAATCGGTTCTGGTTTACGATCGTTCTAAAAAATTCCCATTAAAACAGAAAGCAGATTTCTATTGATACTACACTATTGGATTGAAAAAGTTTTATGTATAGTTTTGCTTCATAACTTATTTCTTCCCAAACCGTATTTCACAGGAAATATAATTAATTATGTGTACTTTTATAGTCATTTAGATGAAATAATATAAAATTATACTAGGATTTAATAAATTGTAGTTTTATGCTTCGTATTCATCCATTGAACTTTAAAATTATTTAAAAACTGTAAACAACCATTAATAGTTTAATTGCCTTCTCATAAAAAAGTCTTTTAAACGCCTTTACTTTCCCTTTACTGTTCTTAAAATATACCGGGTGATCCAAAAGTCAGGACAAACTTTAAAAATTCATTAAAAAAGAGTAAATAATGATAGAAAATTGCGGTTTGCACAAATAGGTTTAGGGTATCATGGTTTTTTTTTTTTTATGACAAGAAAGTTTGTAGTTGCAAATGTTACCGGTAGGTGGCGCTGACATGCACAATGGGAACCAAATTTCCAATTTAAAAAAATCCGAAATCTCTGTAATGTTTTCTACGAAAACTGCAATTTTGTATCATGATTTGTTCTTTTTTAATGATTTTTTGAACTTTGGTGCACCCAGGATGCATCAAAAGCTAGTGAAAAGTTCAAAAAATCATTAAAAAAGAACAAATCATGATAAAAAATTGCATAGAAAGCATTACACAGATTTCGGATTTTTTTAAAATTGGAAATTTGGTTCCCACTGTGCATGCCAGCGCCACCTACCTGTAACATTTGGAACTACAAACTTTCTTGTCATTAAAAATAAAAACATCATACCCTAAATCTATTTGTGCAAACCGCAATTTTCTATCATTATTTGCTCTTTTTTAATGATTTTTTAAAGTTTGTCCTGACTTTTGGATCACCCGGTATATACTTTAATGATTTTAGTTTTATTTTATCATGTTGTGCCCGTAGGAAAATGAAAGAATATGCCAAATAAAATATAAGCATTAAACGAAAATAATATTGCAGGAAAAGTTATATTTTTTCGCATAATTTTTGTACGAATAAAGATTAAGGTACTTTGACCTTGAAATAGACTGTTCCTTCTGCCAGATCGTACTTTTTGTTTTCTTGCAAAATATCGCGAATTATACCCAAAAGAATTATATTTCTGTATATATCTATGGCAAATAATTCTTCCAATATCAAATACAAAACACATAATCTAGAAATAAAATCAAATATTCTCGTTAAAGAATGAGAGATATATATTTCTTTCGAAAATTTTCTTCCGAAACCAACAGCATTGCAAGTATTTTCTTTCTTACAGAAGAAGTTTCAAGATTTTTCTGTGTTCTAAAATTACAAGAAATGAAATAAAAGTTATGTGATAGATTCATATCTACTAAGTCGCTGAATAAAATATTAAAATTCATTTCCTTTTATTTGATCCTCGGATCTGCAGCGTTAGAGAGTTAATTCTGATAGATAAGATTTTTTTTCTTGTAGAGTTCTTCATGAATATTTTTAATATTCTACTCAGTCACCTACTATTTACATTAGTTATATGAGACTGCCGTGAAAGATAAAATAATATTTCAAGGTTTTTCTTTTTCATTCTGTGTTTCTGTATAAATTATTTCTTAAATTTCATTTCCTTTAAAAAAAATTTCATAAAAGGTTTTCATATGCAACAAGAAACGTCGATTATATATTTGTTTTCTAAAAAATATTGTCTCAAATATCATGAAAATATCTCCATTAAAATATTTTACAATATCCTAAACGAAACCGCAAATAGAAATGTTTTGTAATACATACCATGTTGTATGTCAAGAAACAGTCTAAAGCTCTATTCGGGGATTCCCACTGTGATTTAGCCTGTTGAAGGATATTAAAGTATGAAATACAGGCCACCAGGGAGCCTCAATGCTCGATTTTAAACTATTATAAAACGTGTTATTGCTTGTTAATTTCTGTTAACTATGTACTAAAGATCGTTCGTCGAATTTCTAGAATCACTAAAATTTGTGTTTCGTCATACCAACTAAACAGTTAACTAGACCTTCACATAATTGCCTTTTAAGCTACGAACTGAAAAGCTAAAAGAAGTTTCCTGCAGTAATATGAATTATTTTTCGTTTAAACTTAAGTCATATTTTTAATAAGTTGCTGTTCCTTTTCAAGAAAAAGTTTAAGTAAAACCCGGACCTCTAACGTTCAATCCTTGAGTATGACACTGGTACTAAAATGAGAAAAAGTTCAGTATGCTATAAAATATTTCACAATGGCGCTGGCTCAGGATAGGGGTTCAAGCCCCCCTGCCTACTAGAGCTGAGTTCGGGCTCATTTTTAAAGGCCGAGCCCGAGCGATATTATTTAAGTCGGAGGCCGAGCCCGAGCCCGAAATTTCAGATAACAGAAAAATAAAAGTCAAATATTTTCATTGATAGAATATCATTAATTTGCCGATGGTGTAAATTAAAGATAAATATAATAGGTAACTCTTTATGCACTCTCTAATTATTTATAGTTAAATTTATCAAATAATAATAACTAGTTGCCCTATACTTTATTGTTATTTATATTCAGTACATTGTTTGTCAAATAAATAGTCAACGAAAATCATGTTTCTTTGTTTTAATCGTATTTGTCATGAAATTTATTTAGGTTAGGGTTGCTGTTGCTACAAATTTTGGGGGTGTCATGATAAAATCCGATTGTGCAATGCCAAGTATTTTCGTTTGTGCATTGTTGTTTGTAATCTAGCTACTGCCTGACATACATAACCAGTTAGAAATATGCTTGCTTCATTTGACGTCATAGAGCTATTAATTTGGATTTTTGAGCATGTGTTATATTGTTAATACGATAATGTTTACATCTTGCTTTTGCCGTTCGCAGCGTGAAAATATCGTCGATTTTGGTACCACATACGTTAGCGTATTATATAAGAAGAAGATAAATAGTTTATTTTTCCCATGAAACACTTTTTTAAAATGTGTTTACAAAAAGTATGCTAAATAAAGGAGAAATTTCTGACGAACCCGAGCCCGAACATAATCGTGAATTACAGAGCCCGAGCCCGGTTCGGGCCGAGGCCTGGGCTTGGACGGAGCCCGTCTCATCTCTGCTGCCTACCTCCACCTACGCCGACTGCCATGCTTTGCAGATAGGGGGAAATGAGGTAAGAGCATACGCAGGCTCTGAATACACTTACAGCCATTAGATGGGGTGAGTGCATACACTTGGTGGAGAAAACTTTGAATTTTTTTTCTACACGAAATTTCAGTGTATTTTTATGAAAATTTCAGGGTCAATTTAGAACATCCTTGAAATTGCACGATAAAAATATTAAGTTTGTACCATTAAAAAAGATGTACCCAGACTTGGTCAAAGCTACACTATCGATTTATCGACACTTATCGAATTTTCGTAGCCCACTTACCCTTCCTCACCCTATATGAAAGTGTTGCTATTCGCTACAACAGTGTATTTTCTGGAAGAAACATTCGGTAGCTGTTTTAAATGCTTAAGAAAGTGTATAAAGAGTACGCACAGCATCATTCTTCTGTTATAAAGCCACAGTTAAGCAGAAAAGAATTTATCGGAGTGGGAAAACAGGCTGGAACAACTTCCGTGAAGATAAAATGCATCGTTAACTTAAGAAAACAAGTAAAATGCTGCATTTGGAGAATTTATAAACTTTCGCCCAAGTTCTAAACTAGGAAAGCATGGAAAGTTTTAAAATGTACTTACCTATTTGGAACAAGTTTCGGAAATGCGCTAAAGAATTGTGTGTATCAGAGATGGAAGTGCAATATCTTCTAATTTGTTTCAACACGAAACTTCCATTTTCACTGACGAATATTGCGAAATAAACTGGATTTTAAGGTATTAGTTTCTTTGTTTGCGATATTATATTTTTTCCTACATTAAAACAAGCAGGAAAAACACGGACATGAGTATTTTAGCATAATTTTATTTTTAAAGTGCTGCTTTTTATCATTTAGGAAAAGATTTAAATTTTCTCAAGATTGGCACATACAGTCTAACCTCGATTTAACGTACTTTGATTTAACGATTTCTCCGATTTAACGAATATTTTTTCTGTCCCGACAAAAAGGGTGCTAAAATGCTTTGATTTAACGAATTTTTAGCATTGATTTAACGAACAACAATCGCTGTAATAAAATTTGTACATAAAACTAAAACTTTGAATTTACGAAGACAGCGATACAGAGACAGTCATTTACAGTTACACGGTGTATAACGATGATCAAATGCCTGGATGGGAAGATGTTCCTAGTACTGGAAATGTTACAGAATATGTGTCTTGCGATGTACAGTTAAGTACCTGCGATAGTGAACAGAAAGAGATTGAAGATTCTGAAAGCAGCGAAGTTGACAAGAAAAGAAAATTGAATTAAAAAAGGTGACATTCCAAGAAGCAGTTTGCAGCTTGAACACTTAAATTTTTCTTTTTGTCTCACGAGGTTGATGATGTGGTTCTTACGAAGTTAGAAAATATCCACAAAGAACTTTGGAAAGTCAAAACAAGCCACAAAAACAAAGCACTATCAAGGATTTCTTTCCAAAGTGCCAATAACTATGTATGTATTATGTATTAAGAGCAAGTAACATTAAAGAATTTAGATAATTTTAAAGTTGATCTCCTAAAGTATAACTTATAATTTTTAAGCTCGTAATAATCAATAATAATTCTTTTTTTTCATATCTATATCTAAGGATATTTTGCATTGATATTTTTATACCATACTCTTTACAAAAATTGATATTCGATTTAACGAATTGCTTCGATTTAATGAACGAATTTGTGGGTCCCAATCAATTCGTTAAATCGAGGTTCGACTTTTACGTTGCTGTCCTGCTGTCCTAAAACATACCTGTACATTTTGGTTTGATAGACGTTTAAGAAATATGTGGAGGTCTTTCTTTTTACTTCTTTTTTCAATGTTAATCCTCATTAAACGTTTGCTAAAAGGCAGGATCGGTGAGATTCCACAAAATTCCCTACAAAAAAAGAGGTTAAAGCTTCCGTCACTCCAGATTTGTTAACATAAGTGTAGGAAGAATTGGACTTTATGTTGGATTTGTACGGTGCAAATAGAGGTGCAGAAATTGAAGAAAACTACATTAGTATACCTTCAATTTCATGTATGATTAGTTGAAAATTAAATTAAACTGCCACAACATACCATAGAAACAGTCACAGCCATTTATGGACACCCTACACAAATTTGGGTTAAACTAAATGAAGGATTTTCCATTAAGAGTGATACAATTTAAAAATTTAAAAAAACACAAATTATTCAGTGAAACACAATTTTTTAAAATTTTTGAAAGCTTACATTATGCCATTCGCAATCATGCATTATGCCATATGCAATACATTATGCCATATGCAATATCGTTCACGTGAGCACCACGACTTCTGTGTACATACCGCTTTCTGTCGACCCAATTTTCCATCTCTTTCATCCAATTTTCCATCCACTCTTTCACATAAATTAGGTGTTATTTCATGAATAACACGTTAAATGTCGGTTTTTAATTGCTCAATTGTTATTGTATTATCAGCATAAACTTGTGATTTAACATATCCTCAAAGAAATAAATCGCAAGGTGTTCAATCACAAGAATTGAATTACGTCGTCCATGAATTCTTCTCAAATGTCTCTCAGTATTCACATATGAACACTGATTTTGATTTTAAAAAAATTTAATAATTTCGAAACATTGTTCGATCTTTTATCTTTCTATGATTAAATGGCATAGCATACTAACCACAAATGATGCAAGAAATGTCAAAAAGAATACGCAGTGTTGCCAATTTAACCATTCAAAATTGTATCATCCCTATTGGAAAGCCCTTTAAATCGCTACAACATAATTTTTCAAATATTCTATTTTATTTACTTCATTACCGTATTATATTCACTTTTCTTCCCAAAAATACAATCATTAAAATATCAGTATCAGAAAAATTCATTTGTCTGGTTAAACATGTTCACTGTGACTAAAAAACTGCGAAACTTTTCCCAGATGCAATGAATAGCAAATTTTATTAAGGCAATAATGCAAAAATACCGTATGCATCTTTATAATACAGCGAAATAATTAGGTTTACTGTCTGCGAATATTTGAGCAGAAGATCAACTAAGCGAGGCAAACATTTATTTTAAAACCACACAGGACTTCATTAAGCAGTCATAATTTTAGTGAACTGTGTACGACCTTAAATATAAACTACTTCGGTAATGGCATTTCTGTCTCTTTAATGGCATATTAATAGCATTAACATGGAAGAGAACTGTCATGCACACCACTTTTTACATAACAGTTTTCTAGTTTAATGTCATCGTATTAAGCCTATCGCAATAAAGGCGCGCGGTTATTAGTGAAGTTCGCAAGTTTAAAAAAAGTTAGCGAATTTGTGTTCGCCTCTAGTATAAATCAGATGAATTTTTAAAAGTGAACGCGAAAATACAAAAATTAGCATTACGTTAGTTAGATCTTTTAATTCAGATGTAATTTTTTAATCATGAAAATCGTGATTTTTGGAATAATGATTCTAGCTGATATTTAACAGAACGGTGAATCATTATTAAATATACTGCGAAGAACTGTAAAACTATAAGGCAACTTGCTAGACCAGTAATATTTGAACTTTAAATCCAGGCTGAATCTTCTTGTGGTTTATTTATTATTTAGCTGTTTGTTGCCACGCCTTGTAACCTCTGTAAAAATAATTCCATTCAAATAATTTGGAGTTTTTAATCCGTGTGCTTACATCGTTAATAAAAATAGTTCAAGTTTCACCATACAATGAAGTGAAATTTGCTGCATCTTTTCTGCGGAAAAACCTTTCACCGTGATTCGGTTTCAGTGGTCAGCTAAAGAACCAAATCGTGTGCAACATTTGTCCATAGGAAGGTTGCAGCTAATTCATCACCATTCTATGGTGAAATGTTAACTACTTTTATTTAGCGTTACGTGAATAAAAAGGTTTCTACCCCATTACATTTTCTTTTTAGTTTTATCACATAAAATAAAATTTCAGCTTTTTACTTTCGTAACAGGCTATACTAATAATTCAATAAAGCACTATGTATACAATTTGATGTCATCTAAATTACATTTATGCTGAATAATTGATGTGCAATGGAATATAAGTAATAAGGAAAATTCCCTTCTTATTAATGTACTAAAATTTTGAAATATTTATAATTTAGTTACTGGACAAATACAGTTTAAAAATCTAAAATGGTAATAGCAAAGATGTAAGTAAATCGATTAACCTATGAACAATATATAGTATTATTATGTGTACTTAACTAGACAAATTTAGATTCAAGAATTTAACACGGTGATGTTTCAGTGATCAAATCAGTATTCCATTCGTTGATTTTAATTAAGATACATTAGAAATTGCGTTTTCTGAACTTCTCGATTACGATATACTGTATGCATGAATGATCCTGACATTTTGAATTAATCTTTGAAGTCAGTTACAATTACTGAAGAGAGCTTAGTGAAAATCAGAATCAAATCAAAATTGCCTCATATATTATATGACTTTCATGATGCATATTTTTGGTTAATGTGTTTGCAATATAAAACCTTTTTAAAACTATTTAGGCTCAATATGTATGATTGAGCAATGACTGATTAAATAAAAGCAGTTTTCTATATTTGAATTAAATAAATGCGAAATTAAAATGGTAGAAATTACTTGCATGAATTATCAAATACATTTTACAAATAATTGGGTTTGATTTTTTTTTATTACAGAATTTTTCAGATAAAGAATACGGCACGGGATGATATAAATAACAAAAAACATCTTAAACATAAAATATATAGACATCTACTGCTGGGCTTTTGAATTGTGGAATAGGAATATTTCTTTCCGGAGAAAAACATATCCTTCAATCTACTGATTGTTTACGTGGGACAGTTTGAAAGAAATTTAAATGTACAACAACATGGTAAACAACATATCCCATCTAAAAAAATAATTTTGTTGCTTGTAGTATTTATTTCAAAGCATTTGTTTGTTTTAATCTCAATGGATGCTGCTCTACAAAACATCTAAAAACCTTCTATAAATTTGAATTATTAAGAAAATTTAATTGATAAGTTATACACATTCTTACTACCACTTTAAGTTTGTGTGTGTACTTAACTCTAATAAATAAAAACACCTTTTACTCATTCTGTCACATTATTTTTTTTTTTTACAACAATGATTTTAAGTTTGATTATGCATGTCTTAAGAAAATAAAAAAAAGAGAAAAGCGACAGTTAGTTTCGATCCCAAGAAGTTGGGTTTCGTAGCGTGAATTATTCTCTATAATAGCACAGATCTGTCAAGAACGCTTCCGTGCTTGACTACTGCTTTCAAAGCCACACATCGGCCGTTTTGAGTGACGTGAAAACGATTTTTTAAATTAACTTTGCATAAACATTAGATCGTTAGAAAGAGCATCTAAAGCTGAGTATTTTACATTTTTTTATAAACTTGTACAATTTTTCTCACGTGAATAGTTTACAATACCTCGCCCTTGAAAATGCACTGGAAAAAAAAAAAAGATTCATTCTTTATCTCCTTTTTTTTAGGCAATTTAAAAATTTTATTCATTCATGAATCAACATTTATCCAAGTTTTGACTCCATAATTACAGTAACATAGTAGGTAGGTACTAATTACATTTAATTTCTTTTTCGAGAATGACATCAATCTACTACTATGACGCCTTTTGCTTTTAATAGTGCGTTTGAAAACAGCTCCTAGGTTTTAAATGATTCTCTATTAAAAGAAACAAAAATGTAATTGGAACTTTTTTTTTTTTTTTGGTAATGCCGCCTGCATTCTTTAAATGTAAGTAAATACGTAAATATTTCTTTTCTGATTAAAATTTTGGACTTTAAAAATTATTAGTTTAATGTGCCTTCCTACCTTTAAAATGCAAATTGGGGACAGAAATCAAATTTTCTATTTTTGGCTAAATATTTCGCTGCTGTCTTCCTTAGAGCTTGGGTTATAGGAATTTTAATATAAGACATCTCATAGGTAAAGCTTAGTATTTATTATTGTAATGTTATGAAACTTTGATAAAATATTCCAAAAAAGTTTATTTAGGGAATCAACCTCTACTAAAAATATACTGAAATTATTTTTTTATTTTTTAGTTATTTGAATTAATGAATTGTCCTATATTTTCATGGTTTTTTGCGTGTAAAATCGTTAAATTCTCTAACTTTTCAAATACGATAGTTGTTGTGAGAATTATTCATTTCCTCAAGGAGGTTTAAAACGTCAAAATAAAATTTACAGCATGAAATTATCTTGTTTAAAATTTTATGCTTAGCAAAAGCGTCATTTTATAACAATTTTGTGCAAGTTTTGATCCTAAAAAATCAAAATATTTAAAAATAAACATATTTTCACTTTGTATTAACTGTTTTTAAATATATTCTATAATATAAGCCACACAAAAAGGCAATTCATAAAATATTAAGAAAAATCCAAGCCCAAGGTACGCAGGCAGCTTAATAAGACGGCAAATTTTTTAGATTATTCTTTTAGTTAAACGATTTAGTATTATTTCTTTATTGTTGTGTTTTTTATATATATTAGGAAGACATTACATATTTCTTAGGATATTAGATATGCTGCCGCTGATACTAGCTAGTACCCACGTAATTCGTGAGTTAAGATTTATTTAATTACAAATTTTTAAAGAGTGGTACTTGAATATTTTCATTATTATTATTTTAATTTTAAAATAACGGGACATGGTGATATTTTAAAGTCAAAAATGCAAAGATCGACAAAAGTATTTTTTTTTAAATCCTACTTTAAAAAAGCAAAAGCAAGAAAAATTAGCAGAATCACATTGGGTCGTTAATGTTCAGACGAACATTAAAGACCCAAATAACATTTTAATTTATAAACTAATTAACCTCTTGGGTACTTTCAAGCTTAAGAGCTCTTCTGTCTTAATTTAGAAAAAACATTTGTTTAGACTGTAACTGTAAACCACAATTAGAAAATTCATTCCTCTTTAAACCTGTGTTGTAGGTACGAAGTTGAATGAAATATTATTATTATTATTGCTACTATTGTTACTACTTCTTTATAAATTTTCAGTTATCAGCTAAACATATTACAGCTGATGTTAAAATATTTAATTTAACACACGGAATTGATAAACCAATTGATTAACGATTTAAAATTGGTGCAAATTCTTAAATTGAAATTAATTATTTTAACATGCATGCGAAATTCATTGAATTGATTGATTTCCGTTTTAAATATTTGGTTCCGTTTTAGTGTTTCCGCTTCTCTTAACAGTAATTGCTTCCTTCTGTTTGACTGTAATCATATTCTGAATCTCCAGATTTTTCAAAGATTAAGCTTGGAAGAAAGAAAGCACTACATTCTACAAACTTTAAGCCCGTACTACTGGCGGTTTAAAATCTGTAAATCTTGGTGCAAATATTAAAACAAACTAATGATGCGAGAGGCTAGAAAAAATTTCAGAATGATTCTTCAAAAGCTGTACCATACACTGTAATGAGAAACTCGTGCCTTATATAAAATTTTCGGAAAAATTGTTAAACATGGAACTTCGCAGCAAAAGTTTTCGAAAAGGGACATATTTTTCAAAAATTTTCATTTTAAGAATTTTTATGAATGTTTCATAATTCAATAGCAATTATTTCAGTGTATAAGTACAGCTTTTGAAGGGGCATCCTAACATTTTCAAGACCGAATTAATTAATTTTTATTTTTGTATCAACATCACATAATTTTTCCGAATTAAGACGATAGACAAACTTTTAAAATTATTTTAAATTCACAAATCTTGATTATCATCTAAAGAAAATCCATACTAGTTTTGAAAAACTTACGAGTAAAGAAGTAGTATGCAGTTAAGCGTTCTTCCCACGAAGGTAAATGTATAGGAGGGGACACTTCACTTAGAAAGTTGGATAACGCTGTTGTTGCAAACAGATGGCGCTACGCACACTGGGTAACTGCGCATCTCCTGCTTCTGCGCATTCAGGTTGTTTATATTTCCATCGAGGCGAAGTAAATGGAGTTCGTTCAATTAGCGGAACTTCAAAAAAAATATGAAATACATAGACTTATGAACGCGATAGATAATAATTTCTGGTTTCAGGTGTGTTTTAATTACCTAATTGTCTTAGAATACTATTTCGTAATTAATATAGGCAATAATTTCGAAGCGAAGTAATATTATGTATGTAATGTCGTTATTATTTTGCCCAAAAGCTGTATTTTAAGAAATAGTAGTAAATTTATAAGAATGTTGTATGTGTGAATGCAATATTTAAAAAGTGTTTATTTATAATGACGATCACACTCAAACAAGCAGTATTTACACTTATTTCATGCTGTGACAAATTTTAACACAGCTTTAAATTGCCGCTAAAAAACTCATGTTAAAATGTTAAATTCATGTTACATTAAGAACTCGCACCATTTTCTAATGTAAATATATACCGCGGCAGACGAACACTTCTTTTCTGTGAGCCACAATATACACACTCGTTCACAAATATAAACTCAATATTTTAATAATCTTAAGATAGAACGTCATTTTTCTTTTTTTATTCATTTGTTACTAAGGCAACCATGTAAGCAAAAGCGAAAGAAATATTTTAAATTTAGTGCTCGCGTTAATAATCTCGTTCACATGCTAGGTCGGAAAATTAAAAACAAGTAAAATTAGTTATCAATTAGCACGGGAAATGCTTTATTCTTTTGCCGCTAGGATCGCTGCACGTCACTAGATTTCCAATGTTTATATAATTGAAACTTATTTGGGGTACCAAAAATTTAACATTACAGCTATGGAGAGTGTCCACGCCTATAGTATATCTCCGTGGTTCTTCCACATATCTAATTTTATTGTTGTTGTTGTTTTTCAAAAGTGTAAATACTTCAAGAAATTTAGTATAAGAAAGGGGATTATTTTTTCTATTTTTTCACAAGTTTAATCTGTTCACTTCCATCGTTACAAAGACACAACTGTTAAATCTTCTCTTTTGAGCCCAATGTTGCTTCTTCACATAGAATACTCCAGCTGTAATCAGAATCAGAATTTCCACTGCTATGGATGGAATCAAGCTAATTATACCTGGATACAAAGAAGATTAATAAAGCGTTATTTATGTTTGTACGTGTGCATAAATTCATTCATGAGTAATAAAATCCTGTAATTTAGTCCCTTTTCATGAATTTTAGAGAATTAAGGCACTTTTAAAAGTAGTATTTTAAACAAAATAAAATTAAGGTTTAAAAAATACACAAAACAATACGACATCTGATAACCTAGAAAAAAATATTTCTTAAAAATGTGTTTACAGTATTAAATGTAAAATGCTGTTTTCAATCTATGCAGTAACTTATTTGTTAATCATTACATATTATTTTTATGAAGCTTTATTTGCGATTCAATCGTAAAAAGCCGAAATCTTCTAAGTGGATTGCTAAAATACATGAATGAATAAAATATTTCAAACAAATGAAATTGAAAATCATGTATTTTACGTTATCTTAAGAGCTGTGAAATTCATGATGGAAAACACTTTCTAGAATTAATTTCTATCTTCTTTCATTAGTTTGTACTCTTTAGAATTGTGCATGTTGCTTTATGCTGAATCTTACACAAATACAGTACAGTTGAATTAAAATGTTTTGTAAATAAAAATGGCTTAACGTATCAAAAATACATTAAAAAAACAAAGTAAAACTTATTTTTTTGAAAATAAATATTAATATGTTTTGTTGATAAATTTACATACTTTGTTCGAAAATGCCTGGGCTTTTTGGCAGCTGTTTAAAATTCAATATCTGGAATTCTGCCAGAGTGAGTTTTTCTTGTACAAACATATTCATCGGAAAAAATGAAATAAAAGTATTTTTAGAAGATGGACATGAAATTTAGCATGCCTTCACGATATTTAAGCAGACTAAAAAAAAATACTTTTAGCTTTTCATGCCGCGCTAGTAAGTTTGTTTTTCAGATGTTAAAAATATTTAAATATAGATAACTTTATCTTAAAAAAATATGAATTGCAGTTACTCAAAAAAGTATAATTCCAAGAAATATAACAATCTCTTAGAAGGGAAGTGAAAACTAAACAACAAAGAAACAGATAAATATTACTGGATTACACTTCCTGGCATGGAGTGTACTTTTGTATTTTTCAGAATGAGCATTGAGTAACGATAACTTTTTTAGTACTTAAAATAATTAATTGCACTTTAGCTTTCATAAATAATAATATTTTTATGATAAGTTTATTTATGATGACGTTTTCAAAATTCACCTTAATTTAGTATAATTTTTATATCTTCCATAAATTAATCATACAAATGTAGTGATTTCCATATCTTCAAATACGGATATGGCACTAATTAGTCCGTAATGTCGAATATAGCCGTTACAGAAATAAATGAATGAAGTACTGTATATCTTGTTTAAAATTTTATATATACTTAAAATATGCAACAGAAATTAAATGTAGGTTACGGCCAAGTACCTACGCTAGGGATCTAGGCCAGGGGTGGAATTGCCCTTCGTGGGGGACTTTCTAAGAGAAATGTCGGTATGTGCCGAAAATAAAAATATTAAAAAGCAATCTCCTTAAGCCCCGCCCCAAGGCATCCTCCTTTTGGCTGATATTTCTCATATAGCTCTGCCTTTACCGCAAACCTGAAAAAAGCAATAAAGATAGCTTAATCATAAAATGAAGAAGACATGCAATAGGAAGTATAAACGTTAATTAAAAATTGTATGAATTACACTTTAGAAAAAATTGTAAAATGCGTGTCATACCTCATTAACCAACTTCTCGATTTGAAGTAAGCATTTCGATTCGTTTTCTCCCTAAAATCTGTAGTAAAGACTGGTATTTCTAAATTTCTGAGAAAAGTAATGGCAAAGAAACAAAAGATTCTTGCCTTACCCCGAAACATTCAAACTGGGTAATTCCAAGAAAATTGCCAAGACTAGGGAGCTTTGTCCACACTCATAAAGAGTGCAATAGTCTAGGAATGTAGGCATTACTCTCTTTATACATAAAAGTAAGCTAGATGATTTCATCACATACAATGTGCATTTTCTACATTAAAGGAAGAAAAATAGTTTTCTTTCAAAATTTTTCGTCGAAGTTTTAGTTTGAATTAACCGAAGTGATCAAAATTGTTCAAATTAATGAGATATTTTTAACATCAATTCCAATACAAGTTATTAGGGACCGTTGGATTAGTTCGAATTAAACGTAAGTTCGAATTAACGAGCGTCCACTGTATTCTTTTAAGTTCTCTTCTTAATTCTTTACTTTTTATCTGCTCGTAAATTTTCTTGAATGACTACATCATAGCACATAAAACTTTTTTAAAAAATAGCAAATTCTTGTCATATCACTGCATTTCAGTTCTATTTTTGATGCATGTTTGTGACGTTTTCCGGAAAAGATTAAAATTACGTAATGTGCTCCTCTCGAACATTCTGAAACTAAAACACTTTTACTCTATGCATGAACCGTAGTACCAATTTGTACTATCACTGAGAAATTCACTCTTACATAATATTTGCGATCCTTTGTTTAATTTAATTAATTCTTTATCTAAACTATTCCTTTCATCTCTTTCACGGATTTCGAATTTCCATTAGAAAGTTTTAACGAAAACATTTTTTACGTGCTGATATGGATTCTTTATAGTAATTATCTATTTACATTACATTATTTTGGATACATCTTCAAAGGTTTTCTTAGTCAGACTTTTTTTGCACACACTTGCAGAGTTTTTCTAACAGAGTACTAATTAAACGCAAAAGAGAAGTACTGACTTACCAGAAATGATCTAATGGGATCAAAAGTCTACGTAAAGAGATTTCTACGAGGACATTTTTGCCTTATTAAAGCGCGCAAGGATACCACTTTTTGCTCACAGGTGATATGAGCCAAGGAGTATTCAATATCGGGAGTCGCTACAAGCAGCTTTCGCCATGTAAAGAGATGAAGAAGGAAGCAGGTGCTTAGCAACTGCTTACCAACTTCAGTCGATCCCACGGCAATGGAATAGCCAATTTGGCACGAAAATTTATTCTACTAAGCGTGATACTCCATTATCCGGGATCACATTGACTATTATTACGGTTTTGGTTCATTAAAAATTTATTACAATATGCAAGATATTCCTTTAACCGGTATTCCATTAACCTTTTCCCGGCGGGGAAATTTTGGACGTGCTGTTTCAGAAGGACGGGAGCTTCTGAAAAATGCTTTCCCCCATTTCAGTGACTCTTAGCTGAAGCTGCTATTTGTGCAACAATCATTGATGGATTACTCTTTCCCGCCCCTGAAGTCAAACGAACTTCTTGAACAAGGGGATTACCTTTACGCGTAAATTCTCCTTTTCAGGAACTGGGGTGCAACTGAATTGATGGATGGATGTTGACATCTCCGGTCCAGTACAGGTGAACAATTACAGAGGGGGAAAGCATTAGTTGGTCGAAATATGAACTAAGCCCATCCTTTAATGTGTTCTACTGCTTGGTTGAAAAATCGACCGCCCGTCTTCAAAGCGTTAAGTGCGTTCAACTGTATATCTTCGTTATATAGCTTGCAGCAGAAACTCTCTACCAACTATGCTTTCGTTAAAGTATAGCTTTCTACAACAAGTGTCTATCAACACGGCGCAGTCTCACTATTGAGGCTACCAAGTAGTGTTGGCAGTTGATGGCTTCAAAAAATATCGCTTGTGTAGTCTCCCTAATAGTTCTATCCTTCTTGATGTGAGCTTGGATATAATATTTTTGTGACGTCATATACGTTATACAAACCTGTAGAATAAATTCTTAAAAATTGTTACATAACACAGTTAGAACATAGATGACCCTTTGAACCGCAAGCATTTCCACATCAATATATTGAAGACCAACTGGATAAACTGCCCAACGCTGAAAAATTGTAGCCGTTGACATCAAACAACTTAACTACCAGCAATATGGAGGTCGATCAAAAAAGTGAAGCCACAACTGTAACTTGTTTTTCCTGCATCCGCTAGTTCTTCAATGGGGTGAAAATGAACATGTAGCCTTGAGGGGCGTGGCTCTGAGCTAAAGAGCCGTAGGATGGCAGACCAGATTTATCGAGCCACGCCCCCCAGGGCTACGCGTACAGTTACTTCATTTGCTCCCAATAGAAGAACTAGCGGATGCCTACTCCGTATTTACTATTCGTTCCTCAAGGAATCACCCATCTGGCGCCATGTGGTTGGTAGTTAAATGGATCGATGGCAACGGCAACACTTTTTCAGCGCTGGGGCCATCTCGCGATATCTTTTTGCGACTAGTAATGAAAGCGCTGAAATAAGGTATTTTTTCACTGAGCAAATATCGCGCGTCAAAGTGTTAAGTAAATATCGTGAACTAAAACCATAAAAAGTCTTTTTCGCATCTTTTCTGCTACAAAAATTGTTACAATTAAACTATAAATTGCAACATTGCTTACATTTACAATACTTGAAAAAATAAATTCTAATAATAAAATAGCAATCGAAATTCTTATCTTAACTATTCTTGATTTCCTCCTTTCCGCTGTTACATAGTACCTCAATGGGAGGCTATTTTTATCACTTTAATACCACCATATTGAACAGTTTCTGAGAAGTGACGCATAAAAGGCGTGAAAAAAGATGAACCGTTGAAAAACTTTTCTGTCGATAAGAAAAAGTGATAACAAACTTTGACAGGAAGAGAGAGAGAAATACTTTCCAATATTTCTATTTGTTAAATAGTTATTTTACCCTGTATGTTAAGGATAAAGATAGCACAGATATTTTCACTACCTGCATTTACTTTTACCAGTTTCTAAGAAACTTTCATCGGCGAAAAGTTAGGTTTCAGAAGAAAAAAAGTTCTTAAAATTTCATTTTTACTTTCCGAACATGTACCATGTAAGGAAAGTATTGTAATCATGAAAAAATTCGAATTCGAGATTTTGGTGTATTTATACGTTTAGAGGGCTTCTGAATTCATTTATGTTATTTTTACGAGATGTATGTATGTATGTGTGTATGTGTGTTTGTGTGTATGTGAGTGAACACGATAGCTCCTGAACGGGGCATGCGATTGAGCTCAAATTGGGTATATATGTTATAAACCACCGTCGCAAGACCGGTATTGATTTTGGTGTGTATAGGACTTACAGTTTTTCTACAGGGCTACGACAAAGATTTCTTTTACATTATGGCCTATGGGGGAAAATTCTGGAAAGTGCGCTAGCGTTTAAACGATACATTCGATTGAGCTCAAATTGGGTGTACATGTTATAAACAACCATCGTAAGACCGGTATCGATTTTGATGTGTATAGGACTTATAGTTTTTCTACAGGGCTACGCCAAAAATTCCTTTTACGTTACAGCCTATGGGGAGAAATTCTTGAAAGTGCGCTAGCGTTTAAACGATACATTCGATTGAGCTTCATTTTGGTATATATATTTGAATTATTCATCGATTAAAATTTATTTAAATGCTTGTTAATGATCTTAATCGTAAGTGTTCGGAAAGTCGAGTGGAGTCACTCCAGATTTTTAGATAAGTATTTGGCAAAATAATGAAAAGGTGATTTTACAGTCTTTTACAGAGGTACATTAAAATGTTAAATCAGTACCACTATAATTAAAGGTTGGAATTGCATTGCATTTCTTAAACAAATGTAATAATTCAAGCTCAAGCTAAATTTATAAATTTCGTTTCAGTCATTTACAGTTTTGCCAATAAATAAATGCTCATTAACTTACGTTGACTAGCGAATAGGTTGTATGTTTAGAATAAAGTTTTTTATGTAAAAAAGATTGTACGTTAGAGTATAGATCCAACAACAGTATTAACGACATATATATAACTTTTGTAGCAATTGATGCCTATTTACGACAGTCAACGTACAGACTGGCAGACAAACAGAAATCATAAACACTTTTTTCAATTCTGTTGAAAAGTGTAAGGAAAAATAAATGCACATAATAAATTAATTTTCTAATGCTTTTAAAAAATAATTACTTGAATCGCTGCTTTCATTTGTAATACACGTGATACATAATACTTTAAAACCATGAGAAATAAAGCACTGCAGAGCATTAGAAATGCAAGCGCCATTCCAAATGAACGAGCGTGATTAAAGCAACGGGCGGCAGCGTCTTCAGATGTTAACGCCAAAGCGCGATCAAAGGATCGTCTCTGCACTTAATTCCGTATTTAATTCAAGCTTTTAAACTTTCAAGAAAAATAATCTAAACGAAATCTTTCACTGTATCATAAATATTTATACTCGCTTTTAATCTTAAATGAATATTCATGAGGAGTAGGGAGAAAATAAAAAGAACAGGGAGTAGTGTCGTGTTCCACTTTAGCTTGGAGGAGAAAATGAACCGTTCGTAAAGAAAAGAAATCTTCGCCAAAATGAGAAAATAGACCCCGTTCATTTCCATCCCATCAAAATTCCTTCAACTTAGTGTTTATGGACGAATCTCATTACTTTATATTATTTTTCTACTTTTCTAACACCTCAACCTTTTTTTCTTTCTTATAAGCTTCATTTCCAGGAGATTAGTTTCAACGACTGTTTATTGTTTACGTGATAGATGCGATTTCCGCGATAACCGTTGTTAGCGATTCCTGGAGATTAAGAAATGCACGAAGACAACTTCTTTTTTTCTTTTAAAACAAATAACTGGAGTGAAAGAAGCATTAATGCTAATTACACAGATTGAAGATGTCGGTAATTGAAAAAAGTTCTGAAATTGGATGTTTTCAGATTGTTGCAGTACGTCTTCCAAAAACGAATCCGAAAGAAGTAGGGTATTGACTGGCGTTATGGCCGATAATTGAAAAAGTTCTGAAATTGGATGTTTTCAGATTGTTGCAGTTCGTCTCCCAAAAACGAAGCCAAAAGAAGTGAGGGTATTGACTGACGTTATGGTCGATCATTGAGAAAAGTTCTGAAATTGGATGTTTTCAGATTGTTGCAGTACGTCTCGCAAAAACCTCGAGTCCGGGTTCAATTCCCGGCACGGTATTGGGTGCAATTTCCACCGTCCCTTCACAGGAGGCAACGCTGCTCCACCTACAGGCTTGGCTGTGGTCAATGCCTGTCGACGGCAGGTGCCCAACATTAAAAATTATGTTCTTTATTATTGTATATTATATAAGAGGGTAGTTCAAAAAATAACCTAACAAGTCTTTTAATCGAAAAGTTTATTCAAGAAATCCAAGAGATACAAAAACATGGCAAGGCATTTGGTTCAGATTGTTTTTCAACAAAGCTTCCATGATCATCAAAGAATTTGTTCCACCTGCACACCAATCTTTCGAAAACTGGCCTTGAAAAAATCAAGGCCCTGGTCTCCGAGTCAATTATCGAAGGCATAGTTTGGAAATGAAGTCCTTCCAGGTGCTCCTTTAACGGCCCAAAGAGATGGAAATCTCTTGGATCCGGACTGCAGGGAGGATGTTCCAATTCGTTCCGCCAGAAGCGCTGTAGCTAGCCACATGTAGCCGAGTCCATATGCAGACTTGAGTTGTATTGCCTTGATCGTCTGTTGCACCTATAGACGTGTTAGTCCAGTAAATAGAGGCTGAAAGAGAGAATCTCCCTATAAAAAGTTGGGTAGTTTTAAATTTTTGATATGCTGTATAGGATGGTTGGTTGGTTAAAAATCCAAATTTACGCACTTTCCCATCCACCGTTCTCTCCCCAATCGTGTGAAAATGTTCGAAATTTGACCGTTTTAAATTTTTCGCTTATAATTTCTTTCCGAAACGTTTTAGACCAAGTAAAGATCAATCACTAAGACAAAATTTTCAACAAATTTGGCATTCAAAATTCTTTTGCAACGAAGTTGTGAAGCTCCCAAAAAGGCTAAAATCAGCACTTAAACAAATTTTAAGTTTCTTTCTACTTTACGTTACAGTAACTCCGTAATGCATCAATGCATACAGCAAAAGTCCTCAGAAAAAAAGACAATTTAATTACCTATAAAATCCATGTATATACATTCTTTTAATGGCCAATGCAACGCCGGAATATAAATTTATAAAAACACGGAAAAGTGGCGTTTCTCAAGTTTAGTTGAACTTCTTTCAATTTTTCGCTTATAACATTGAAACTGTTTTTTCTAGCGGAAACTTTTCAGTCTCCTCTTACAAACTCCACTTACTCTCATAATCAAAAATATTCATTGAATTTTTGTGCTTCAAAACTCAATCAGATCAACCATTTTAAAGTTATTGGTGCTTAAAAGCCCCTCTGAGTTGTAATAAAAATGTTCCATTTTCCGACCGTCGATTTCGATCATGTTACTGGATCAAATTAAAGTTTAGGTGCGTTAAGGAGTATTTGCGATATAAAGTGGAAAGAAACTTTCAATTTTGTTAAGTTCGAAATTTTAGCCTCTTTTGGGAGCCTCATTGTTAATATAAATCGTCCAAAAAAATTATAAAAGCCAAATTTGTAGAAAATGTCCTCTACAAGTCGATAGCTGACCTTTTCGTGCTAAAATGTACTGCAAAGGAGTTATAGGCGAAAAACTGAAAAAAGGGCCGACTTTCGAACGTTTTCGCGAGATAGGGAGAGAAGCGGAGGAAATTTGGATTTTTCACTAACCATTCATGCTATACAACATATACAAAATTGCCCGACATTTTGTAGATTAAAACCCCTCTTTCACTGGACCTTGTAATTTGATTCGCTTAGGAGATACGTGCACCCATGAGATCCCGTTTTACCTTACTTTTTGTAAAACCTACTTTATAATTGTTGTTTTTTGGGGTCATCTACGTAATTAAACAGAATTAAATTGTTTTTAAATTCAATATAAATCCCACCCTTTCACTTGATATTTGAAATCTGCCTTGTCATGCGGAAAAGAAAAAAGTTTGCATTAACTTTCAACGAATAGTGTATAAGATAGAAAGCACTGAAAAATATATAATGTTGAAATGAAGTTTCAAACACTTTATTTCGAAGAAAAATTTTAAAATACTAAAAATAGCTGCATTTTTCCTTGAACAATTTTAATTAAAATTGATAAGTTTAAAATGAAAATAAAATTTGGGCTTTATTTGGACTAGCTCAAAATTAAGTGACAAATAAATTTGAGGATGGCCTATTAGAAATACTGAAATTTATTCAAAAAATCAGAAAACATTAATACATAAAAATATTACAGCTATTTTCTGAGACGGAAGCTTAAAATATTTCGGTTGTTCTCTTCTTTTTCCCAGTAAAGATGTGAAAACTTGAAACGTGGATAGGTTAAGATTGTCGAGATCTAGTTTATAAAAAGAAAATGGATAGCACTAATTACATTCTTGAAATTTAAATGCCGTGGAATTGCTTTTTTAGGTCAAAATCTAATTCAGGTCAATTTATACTTTCTCTCGACTCAAAATCATTCTTTGTAACCCTTCTGAAACATGTTCGCACAATGTGAAGTGTATAAAAATCTTCCTATCTGATCCTATCTTACAGACTAATCCTTAAACAGCTGTCCAGATGCTTGTAATTTGTTGTCTGTGTTACAGGTACAAAAATAAATCATTCTAATTAATGCACAGTTTGCAATCAACTATAAAGAATGCACACGATGACTTTAAAATAATGAGTATTAAAATATCTGAAGACATTTCTTCTAGCCATTTTACAGTATCACACACACAAAAAAACAGCACATCAAAGTATAATAATCTGTAATTCTTTGAAGCTAATTTTACCCATGTAAAATTATACACAATATCTTGTTTCCTGCTTACATTGGTTCTCATTTATTTTGCAAACTCGTACAAAAAAATCCGAAAAAGCGTGTTTTATTTATGAGATTAATAAAATGTTGTAATCTTCATTCTTCATACGAAATAAAATTAATATATTTTATCGTATTTATCAAGCAACATTGAAACCAGGAAGAAGAGGTATTCGTTATGAAAGAATTCTACAGTCAGTGTGCTTAGTATAGTTCATCTCTCTATCTTTTTTTCCCATAATCTTTTAAAAATTCTGTTTAATATTATTGCTGATCCATTCAGTTTTAAGTCGTTTTATGAGGACATTTATACTGAAACATTTTTTTTTTGTTTACCAATTCCTGTAATAGCATTTATGAAATATAGAAGAAAAAGTAGTAAATATTTACTCTCTTAAGTTTATTCCCATAGATACTCTCAGACATTGAAACTGTAATAAATTTCAGCAAGCAAATACGTTATATGTTTGGATTATTCGCTTAAGAATAGGTTTCAGAACTATGCGCCTTCAGACATAATAAAAAATTTTTGAAACACAGTAGCTGAGGAAGGGGAAGAGCAGATCGAAAAAAAAAATGCTTTTACAATAATGAAATTTTGCGCAATTCTCGAATTCTTGCAACTTAAAAAATATGTGTTATGTACATACTGAAAATGCAACGAATGGAATTCCTTTTTGTCAGATCGGATGAAAGCAATTCTTGAACGCCAGTTTATGTAAATATGAATATGAAAGTAATTAATTGTTATAGTAGTTAGATCAATGATCGTTAATCTACAGAATTAAGCCCCTCAAAATAAAAGTAATTAAAATTTAATATGTGGTAAGGTCGTCTGGCTTGTTTTATCCTAGCAATATATAGTGATAGATTATGAGGGTTGTAAATAAGTAATAGCAACTTAGTTCAGCAACTGGCTAAAGATCGGGTATACGGGAATGAACAAATAGGTTATGTAAGCAGCGAGTCGACTAGTCGAGTGCATGGAACAGCCGATTTAGTTAAAACGAAGAGTTGTTGAAGTAAACGTTGTCGCTTTTACCGTTCTAAAACTTTTTGCGACGAAATGCGACTGGCGATCGCTGATTAAAATCGAGAATGACCATGTCAAAAATGCATCTGAATATTATCGAGGATAACGTGAAGACAGTGGAGAGATTGTGGTATCGAACAGTTCTGCCATGGGCACCAGTGTAAGCTTAGCGTGACCAAAAACTTGAGAGGGGGAAGGGCATATAACTTACTCAGTTTGTAAAATTTGCTAAATTTCTTCAGGTTTTGGAAATTTTAAAGTGGATGATTTTCTAAACATCATGAGCAGCAGCAGCCGCAAGGAGTAAGCCAAAAGTCTGTTCCAACTTCTTGGTCCAACCACCGCTTTCTCGGTCTGCCACGGTCTCGTCTGCCCTTTGGCATGTACAGTACAAGGCAGCTTCAGGTAATCTACAGCGTTTCATACGCTGGTTCTTTTTTCCCGTCAATATGATATTCATGGATTTTCTTCATATGGGTTAAGTATTTTTGAATTCTCTTCAAATATCTTCGTTTCTTTTTTATCTAAAATTCTGCAGCCTTTTACGGATCATAGGTATCGCTTCTCTGTTGCCTGGTTTCTGCTTAGATCCTGGGCATCCAAAGTCCATGTCTCTGAGCTACATAATAAAGTGGATACTGCCATAACCCTATAAAACTTAAGTTGCGTTTCTCTTCATGTTTTCCCCTTCAGGGTTCTTCTCAGAGTTCCATAGATGTATTGGAATTTGTGTAACTATTTAGGGTATCATTATCATAGTCGAAGATGATGTCACAACCTAGACAGGTGAAGTGTTGTATTTGATCGAATCGATAACAATTTTCGTTCTGACCGGCTCTTTGCCTTTAAATGCCACTCTTTTCGTTCTAAAAATAAACTAAGCTGGGTAAATCTTTGTATCCCCACGAATCTACGCTTATGGGAATCTGTGCTGAAATGAGCGTCTCCAAAAGGGAATCTTGGCTACGAGCAGAAGAGCACTTCGTAGCTGTCATCAACAATAACCACCTTGCCAACGATATCCTACGGCTTTTCGACATTTGACAAAAAGTACTAATATTTGCTGGTGAATATATTGCAAAAAAAAAGTGATTCACTTTCACTTGTGCATTCATTATAATTTTTTTAAACCTATATTACCACAACTTTATTTAAAGCTCTTGTATTCTAGGATCCCTCTGAATTACCTCTACATTATCCCTCTGAATGGTGGTAAAAAATATAAATCTAAATTAGAAGAAAGAGAAGGGGTAAAGGAAGAGAAGCTTCCTTTCCCCTAGAATATCAACATACACATAGAAAACAATCACCATATTCAAGGATCTTTAGCCAACTCTCTCAACCGTTTTACATGTTCAGCTGTTTGAGCATTTTTGACCTTCTTTAAACACGGTCACGGGGCTAATACATTTTCCAACGCTCTAACTTTAAAGTCAGGAGACGCCATTGGTGGATTTTAATCCATCTTTCCCTGAAAATAATTGCTTATATCACGAATACTGGAACGCTTTTAAGGACAAAAATTAGAAATTATGCATACGGATTAACTATATGAAGGACAGAAAGAGCTGCAATAACAGTTTCTTAGTCTCTGTATTTAGAACTACTAAAAGAAAAAGGCAAATGACGTCAATTTTCAATGAATCAGAGTTCACTACAGCCACAGGAACTCGAACATACACACAGGCGCGTACCTACAGCAACCTACAGCCTTTCTAATCCTGATGTTGGTTTCCAACGCAATTTAGATTCTTGTCAGAAGGTGGGATACTTTTGAATATCAGCACCCCTCTAAAATTGCTATCAACTGCTGATAAAACTTTTGCAACCATAGATTTAGCATGCACGTATACCACATACTCACTTTCGTGGTAGATCGAAATCGAACACACATTCTTCTGGTTGCTAAACCTATACATTGACGACTGGGCTTCCATACGTCCTATGCAATGAAACTCATCAGTTATCTATCTTTCGTTAAGTTTGTAAAATCATCCCAGTATAAATGACCCAAACAATCATCAAGACTGTAGAGTAGTACAGACTATAAGTCCAAGCTCGTAAAAAAAAACCTCCCCCCTGGACTAATCAAAAATCAATAATCTATGTATGGAAGAGGAATCTACACCGTTAATTCGCTGCAATAGTAGAAACGAACGAGCTAAACAAGTTTTATAGATGAAATAAGTACCTATTTTGTTCAAAAAAGGCTGAATTTGCCGAGGAATGGAAACCTATTTATTTGTCTTTTTCCATCATGCTTAAAAGGAGTTAAAAGAATACATTAAACTCAACTCGATAAATGTACACATTCTTATAAATACCAACTTTCCTTTTTCATTGCCGTTATTAGTACCGCTACAAACATCTGCATTTGTTTTAAAAAGTAACTTTTAATTAAAGAATTGCGGCAGGATGCTACATATATAAATTCAACGTAATTCCTGGCGAATGGTCAAAGACAAAAATCAATATTCAATTTAATTCGACTGAATAAAAGCGAGTTAAAAGAGGAAAATTCAATTCTGAACGAAAATAAAATACTGTTGAGAAATGGGGCGGATTTCGTTTAAGAGCGAATTAAAATCGAGAATGGGAAAAACGTTCTTCGATTTAATTCTCTTGACTTTTTCTTGCGCATTTACTTTATTTTGAACGAATAAAAAAAATAACCCTTTTCTGCATAGATGTCACGTACATTAGTCGCTTTACGTAATAAATTGAATTATCCGAAGTGAAAATTTATCGACATACGTTTTAAAGGAGCGCATTTTAGAAATAAGCTTAATTTGTCACTGAAAAACGGTTAATGTTAAGTGAAGGTAAGTCTGGCGAAAATTTCACTCTTTCGTTGAGGTGAATGTGTCTTTGATTAATGCAGGAAAGTATCAAACAACGTGATGTATCCAATAATCCTGAACTAAGAAAGAAAAGGCAACTCTATAGTGTGCTCGAATGTATAATATTTCACCACAATTATTGTGTAGAGTTAATTGTATTAGTTCAACAAATCAAATAATTCTTAGTTGTCAACAGTGACTAGAGGTACGAAATTTTCCCAAATAAAAAACAGAAATTTCGCAGGAAAAAAAGCACTGTTACGAAATAATAATTTTCTTTTGTATGGCATGCTTTGTCGTGAAACTAGTTTTACAGGCATAATAGCAACGTCCTAAGATAATGGTAAACCTGAGAAAGTAACCCCGTAGTCATAACGACGAACTTGGCGATCGACTTGGCGACGGATTTGGTGACCTTGGTGACAAATGGTGGCTTCTAGAAAATTCATGTCTCGAGACCCTATATTAATAAGATTTTTCCAGAATATTCTGATGACGTCATTACCTCTATATAAGCGCTTGTTTATCTCCGCGGAGAGGAGTTCAGTGATAGACCTGAAAGCAGCGCGGTTGACTCTGTGATATGAATAGCGTTATTGTTATGCTTATTTATGATTTTCTTTAGCACATGTTACTGATTCTTGTATTATTTTGAGTTATTGGGCTGCGAGCCGTTGAATAAAGTTTTATATTTGTTTACTGTGCTCATTTGGCTGCTTTAGAATAAACCCACGTGGCAAACTTCGTAACAGTATAAAATTTAGAAATTTCGATAAAATTTGCATAAACTACTTATAAAACAACAATTTATGTTCAATGTAAATTAAAAGCTACATTGCTGTAATTTCACTATTTGACTGTTTTAAAATCGTACTTCTGTCCGTAACGACGACATTACAATTACTAAAGAAGTGCTCTGTGTCTACGTTATTAGTTGGCTCTAAATGATCCGTAAAGTATCAAAGGCTGGAAAAGAGCATTGTCAGCTATGACTAGAGGTACGAAATTGCTCACAATACGTCCTTAGCATTCGAATCTTTGTTCCTGTTTATTAATTGCATGCAACGTTAGGCGATGAAAGTGGGTGTACCCATCAATGATCTCATTTTCAGGAAGTGCTCTGAAGAAAGGGATTTTTAAAAAGCCTTCGAGCAATATAATTTAAGGTGGTCATATTTGCAGCCGTAGATGGACAAAATAATTGACCAATGTAAAAATAGACTTCATTCATTGTATTTAATTTCATGTACGAAGAAAAGTTTCTCTGATATGGTTTTAGTTGTTCAAGAGTTTCATTCAAGCCTTCTAATTTGTTTCACAAATAATAAGCAAATGGGTAACTTCCAATTCGTTAATTAATTTTTTTCGTAAATTAATTCGTTAATTAATGATTTCGGGCACAGCAATGATATGAAAATTATTCAAATTTTGAGTTTATGTTTGAATGATTCTTTAACGTAATTCTATTTCGTTTTTTTAAAGCTATATTCTGCATTCATTCACCAAAATAAGAAATTTTCGCAGAAAGTCGCGTCTGTTCACAAATTGCTAATATTTTACTTCTATTCGGAATTATAGGAAAATTTCGCGTAACTTCGGATCTATTATGTGAAAATGAAAATTCCGTACCACTAATTATGGATGGTGGTGCTCTGATGAAAACAAACCACTGTGACTAAAAGCTAGCTAAGCATAAAAAAACACAAAAATTAATTTCAGAGGACATTTTTCCTTCACAGTAATATTGAAAGGTTTTGCATGCATATCTAGTAATTTGAATGTTTTTAAATGATTCCAAAATAAAAATCTCTATAAGCGTTAATAAGAATTAAAACTTTAAAACTCAGATTATAAATACTCTGAAAGTAGTTATTTAACTAGCAATTTAATGCTTGGTCTTAAACTTGAATTCATGTTTTTAGAAATTCTTGAAGCAATGCTTTTCGGCAACGAAAATTTATCTCTTCAAACTAAACATTTTATTCACCAATGGCACCCAGAGGAAAATCCTTGCTCCCAATAAACATGTACAATGCTAAATGAAAATAGATCGTGATTGCACCTTAGTTATACATTAATAATACATATTTATCCATTATAATTTGATTAATGGCATTTTAGAGAGTGTAAGATTATAATGGCCATTCCGAAATTTCACGTAATATCAGGTCTGGAAATATGCATCGAATATTTCTAAACTGTCATTACAGTATGAGAGAAGAAAGAAAAATAAAAAATAATAAAAATGGAAGATATGTCATGTCTCGTAACGAATGATGGATGGTTTCGTCACGAACCATTAGTTCTTATCACCTGAGCTGGCTAGAAAATTGTCACCTTCAAAGGTTTATCTTTTGAGTTTTGTACACGATTCGGAATATGTTTCTTTAATATGTTTGATGAAAGTGCTTCTACTTTAATATGTGGTTATGTGTGATTAAAATAAGTGAATCCGATTCTATGAAATTGGTAAAATATACTGGTATCCAGTTAAAATCTCGAATACAAAATTTATGATAACTGAAGAAACACGCGGCATATCGTAACAAAATTTGGCACAGAGATATATTAATCACAAGAGAAAGCTTATAGCAGCGCAACAATATCGAAAGGGTTTAGTTAATATATTTTGTGTCAAAAGCGGTCAAATCATACTTCATCATATCCTAGGAAAGATCCATCTTATATCCGTGGCCACCGTGCATTGGTACATAAGCTTCACAAAGTAACGTTATAATGTGAATGAGGGCGGCAAAAACGCTTGCGATAATACATCCCATTCTTCCAAAAGCGAAATGCCTTAGGGCAGGTATGGGCAACCTTTGGAAAGTTGCGGGCCAAACTTTAAGATGTTAGCGAAGTCGCGGGCCGTATAATTGGGATTTATATGGGATTTTTAATGGTTTGTATGGGCTTTCATATGTTCCGCAGGCCGGATTAAAAGCCTTGGCAGCCGGCCGGAGGTTGTCCGTATGTGCGTTAAAGAAAGCGCATTAGTTTTACCGAGGATTGATTAACAACTTTTAAAATTACAAATCGTCACAATTGTAAAGAAACACAAATATTACTTTACTAACAATGTATCCTGCACACAGATAATGTTACCGCAGCTCTGTTTGTTGCACCCATTGTTTCTAAACACTATTGTCGCACATTTGATATTTTAAATAAAAGCAATTTTTGGAAATACTGTAATCAGCTTAAAACTTACTTCACTTAAAATGTTTATGGATATCTTAGTTTTCTGGGCTTTCGCGGCCGCAATTGCGTATGTCACATACAAGTTATTTATTAAGCTCGAATTATTTACAGTTTATGCTATCGAAAATGACTTTGTTGAATACGGACAAAATCCAGCTTACTTATATCACACATATTACGTGTACTACGAAAGCTACTGTTTTGGGGGAAGCTTTTCAAGAAGGATCAGAATCAGAAGGATCTCTTTCAAGAAGGAAGATCCATCTCAGAAGGATCTCTTTCAAGAAGGATCAGAAAAATTCGAAGTTGAAGAACTAAATACTGAAGATCTAGCCACTGAAAATTTGCCCCAGGTGGTCTGTGCAGCACCTCTAATTGAAAAACCAGTCGAAGAGGATTCTGTTCTATATTTTAGATATTTCGTGCAAGGCGCCATAGAATATGTCTCCAATGCAGAGCAGTTAACTCGAGTGATGAAGTTCTTCCAACTACTGCTGAAACGCTTTCGAGTTATGGCGATACCTCTTCTACAAGTGATGCAACTGGAAGTCGTACTGACGGGATAAACTATTACGAAGAAAAAGTCAGGAAATGTAGAGGAATAAGACTTAAAAAGCTGCTCCGAAAGTTCTGCTGTTTTAGATGTGCAAGCAAGAAGCAGAATTTAAGATTCGACAAAGACGATGCAACAGCATCATGTAAAGGTACCACACAATACGTCTGAAAACCACCCGGATAGTCTCGACCAACGTTGAAACATAACGTTTCAAACTTTTAAACCTTGAGAAAATCTTATGATTCGTTCATGAACTTTGTTTTAGAACTGCAAAGCTAAAAGACTTTTTTCACAAGAACGAACTCTGTTGAAATCTTTAAAAAAACGTAACTTTTGCCTTATGAGTCGTCGATGAACTCTTATTTTTTTTCCCAACAAAGCTGAAACTTTCGTTCAAAACTGTAGAGTTAAGAACGAACTCTAAAGATCAAAACCTTTAAAATGGAAACATTTGTCGTATGAGTCAACGATGGACCCTTTTTTTTTTCTCCCCACAGCAAAGGTAAATTAAGCTTTTTAAAACTGTCAATAACGTCGGGAATTAATAACGTCGAAAGTTGACACAACGACTGATATTCAAGTATATACACTTTGAGTATGAAAAATACTCTAATTGGCAAAATGAAGGTTGAAACACTATGTTTCGAACTACTTAACCTTGGACAAACTTACAAACTTACTATGAATTAATGAGTCGTGGATTAACTCAAATTTCGATTTCACGAGAGCAAAAGGAAAACTTTCGAGCTTTTCAGAAGTATTTGCTCAAGTGTAGAGTCATAAGCGAACTCCAGAAATCAAGCCCGATCATTAAAACTTAAACTGTAAGCTATGATTAAACCAGTCCAACAGGAACTCACTCAGATTTATGACAACTATGAACTAAATTGGAAAAAAACCCTGTATTGAACTCATACATTTTATATACTGTTCCTCGTATTATTCCTGTGTAAATTGAAATGTAAAACATTTTTGAAATGAAAACAAAATTTTCAACAGATAAACTGTTGTATGCATTGATTTATTTCATGTTATTTTATTAATACTGCACATGTTTTAGTTAGGTCTTATTAAGAAACACACTAACGGCAAAAAACGGGTGTTAGAAAATAAAATTAGTTAAAACATCTTTTAAATTAACGCTAATAAATAAGTTACTATCCAAATCATCGTTTTGGGTGGTATGGACGATCCTTCCTTTTATAACTGTAAAAAAAGTCCCCCCGTTCCACACAAGCAGAAAGTTTAAAACTTGAAAACAAAACCTCACATGAATATTCACCTATCTTTGTTACTCCAGGTGTCGGCTAATCTGAATGGGCGGTTAAACTCTGAGACAACGTGGAAATTGAATAGGTCAGATCTCATGGTAACATTTCATTAGGCGTGAACACCATTCTCCCAGCTAACTTTTCAAGTTATTCGATCTGATGAGTTAACTCACGAATTCATTATTTGGTGAATACGGCCACTAAACAACACATGCTTTGTTTAGTTTACAATCTTTAACTATTTGGCCTTGTGGACAGTGAAGCTTCTTTGTAACTGAAAAAGGGTAGACCTTTTGTACCATCCGAAACGATCGTATTAGGTAAATACCTTTAATTTATATGTATAATTTTATTACACTATTACCCGACGCTATCAAGTTTTTAATTAATTTAGGTCTTATTAGTTAAGGTTGCTCTTTTTACTGGGTAACTTCCGATTGCACAGAGATTCTTTTATTAAACGAAAATTACGCCAGAAGCTCAAAATAATTAGTGTTAGTACTTATTTCTAGAGAGGGATGTACTTGTACATATGTACAAGTACACCCCTCCCTTGAACTGATTTCCTTCTAAATATGTGGAGTCAGACAAATTTTCATTTACACCAGGCAACCTTTGCAACGTTGAGGGCCAAATTTCAGGATGTTAGCGAAGTCGCGGACTGTATAATGGGGATTTATATGGAATTTGGAATGGTGTATATGTTTTATACAAGGGCTTGATAGGTTCCGCGGGCCGGATAAAAAGCCGTGGCGGGCCATATCTGGCCCGCCACGGCTTTTTATCCGGCCCCGGAGGTTACCCACATGTGCCTTAGGGTCCTGGAAGAAGGGTGCGA
The DNA here is from genome assembly GCA_038373885.1 of Cheiracanthium punctorium. NCBI lineage: Eukaryota > Metazoa > Arthropoda > Arachnida > Araneae > Cheiracanthiidae > Cheiracanthium > Cheiracanthium punctorium. Next base: position 106,780 of record JAWZYV010012539.1, read on the forward strand.
ATTGACGGTGGGGATGCCGGGGATCGTCCCCGGCTGAAGAATGTAATATTCCTGGCTAGAGAAAAATTAATTGATCTCTGCCAGGGATACTATTTATCCTCTGCTGGAGAAATGTTAAACTGGTGAGTGAAGATTTGGGATTGAAGTCAAGAAGTCAAAATGAAGGTGGTATGTTATCGTTTGTTACTATACTCTAAGGCGACTGCCTTAAAATTTCGTCTCTTTTCTAAGCTAAAAACCCTCAAGGGTGGCTTCCAATACAGGTACATTGTATGTAGCTTGTGTATCTGTGATTCCATAGAACAAACAATCTATGACTTTTGTTTGAATATAAGTCAGTTCCCACACGTGTTGGCGACTGCATTTGTCAAGTAATATCATGTGAGGGAAGCATTTGCACCTTCCCTCCTTCTTCTTTTCAAGTGTCCCCCCCTGGAGAAAATGTTCAGTTCGCACCCTGCCTGGAAGTGACGTGAACTTCGAGCAATAGCTTTACCAAATCCATTCCAAACATGTTCTATAGAACTGTAATCCGAAGACTTTGCAAGCCAGTTCATGTAGCAAATATACTCTTTTTCAAGAAGATAACCTACAATGAGAACTCTGAGTGGCCTCACATTATTGTCCATAAAAAGGAAGTTCGAGCAGGGAGTACCGTGTAAAAACTTCACATAGCCTTCAAGGACCTCATTCGCACAAGGCTATGACGTAGCACAATCCAAATAGAAGCCGTACAGTCACGTAGGACTATCCAACAAGTTGCCGCCCCAGACAAGAATTCCTGTGCCACCAAATTGATTGATTTCTCCTGAGTTGGAAAAATGAAAGGCTACTCATTTTTTGCACTGGAAGATTCGCCGAGAGTCACTTTGAGTGATGAATCTTAACTAACCAGTAAAAAAGAACGCGTCCTCATTTTTGGTGTCTCCAAGATTGGCGTGTCCGACTTCACAACAAATGTGCTTTCGTCCAATTCCGGTCAAATGGATACATGTCACTGGACGCAAGGCGTAAAGGGTCCTTTCTGTAAGACATATGTGTGTTCTTTCTGAAAATTATTTTTCCAGACGCAGCAACTAGCTCACAAGTAAGCTCTGTAGTCTTTGTTTGCCTACGTGATCGTGCACTTAAAGCCAATCAGCGAGAATTTGTAGTTCTCGTCGTAGTTGGGCGACTTTAACTGGACTTGGTGATAGTACCACTTCTTCTGAGTGAATTCCACAATCTGTTTTGAATGTATAATCACTTTCAGAAATACTTGTAACCATCATATACCACCTCCCCTTGTGACTACCTATAACTTTAAGCCTATCAAGTGTTCTCGATCTCGTCGAATCATCTAAAGGACTGCGAGAGCTCATTCTTACTACAAACAGTCAAACTTCTGGGTTTAACGCCATATTTACAACAGTGTAGACAAAAATTCCAGATCCTTAAACAGTCAAATTCAACTTCTGCTACAAAACTAACGCTTAACACCGTCATTCCAAACTGGAGGCTATCATTGTGCTGTTCGTTTCTGAAAATATATAAAATACAAATTTTATTCTTTTTACTGGAGGCGATTTTGAATTATTGTGAAAAACGTGCTTGTGATCTTAATTTTGGACACCAGTACATTTTAGTAAAACCCATTTTGATAGTTACGCTGCATTATCTTATGGATTATTGTTGACAAGTGTAAAATCGAATGCATTCATGTAAATAAAACTAAATTTATGCGACAACGTTGTCGTTTCCTATTAATGTGCCTTCCCGAACGTTAATATGACGTTGTAAATGACGGAGAAATAAGAGACCAGATAAATATAAACGGGTTGTTGAGAAACAAAAGGATGATAGATTGTTATCCCTTGAAACATTAAACCATATCAGCAGCGATGAAAAATTATGTTGTCTTGTCAGGATTACTGGATGCTTGTCGCTACGCTTCTTTATCATGGAAGCAATCATAAAAAAAGAAAAGACAATCCTGGAGACAAGACACGATTCTGAAAAGAAAATGACTTTATTAAGTTAACGAAAGTCGCCTGGAGTATTTTACACTGCTTTTTCGAAATTGCTTAACGAACAATGACATGTTCAAAATAAAAAGCAACGTGGTGATGTTTGGAAAAATGGTTATAATAATGCTTTTCCAGAGGGAGTAATTATTAGAAATTAATGAGCACAGGAGATTTTTAGTAGTATATTTTTCGCTGTTCATTTAGAATCATCCATTCCCCTTTTTGAAAAATGTCGCTATTTTTAATTTTTTTTAAATTTTTGTTTAAAAAAGGGGTATTTTGCATCGCTTACTTGACATTCGCCTTACAGTTATAATTTAAAAAAAAGGGTTGTGGATATAACTGAAATATTCTAGGGAAAAAAAAATAGAAATAGATTTTTTTTAAGTTTGAATTTAAGTAAAACACAACTGAGAAAAAATAAGTAAAACTCGCGAAATGAATTTTTTGTTTGATAGTTGTTACATGAATACTTGATTAACAAGATTCCTATTTATATTCTACTCATATAAAAATCTCAGAGCATGAGTGGGTTGAACTTACGTTTATTTTCAATTTCTCTAAATTTTACTACACATGATAAAGTTTAGTAAATTGTTTAGTTTAGGTGATAAGGATCAACATTGACTTATATGTCTTTTTATTGTTGCCATTATCTGGTTCTAAATCACTGGTAATATGAAATACAGTAAAACCTCAATAAGTCGTCACCCGCATAAGTCGTCACTCCGTTTAAGTCGTCATTTTCCTTTGGTCCCGACAAAGTCTCATAGACAACATTATAAAATCACCCTCCTTTACTCGTCACTCAATTTAAGTCTACTCCGGATAACTCGTCACCATCAGAAATGGCTATGAAAAGTGCATTTCTGGAAAAGCAAGCCAACAACGCCTGACACTTCTTCTTGGAGCTAATATAAGTAGAAATGAGAAACTAAATAAACCCCTTGTGATAGGCAAAAGCAAAAATCCACACTGCTTTAGAAATGTTAAATCAGTTCCATTTGGTTATGAAGCAAATTCAAATGCACGGATGATCAACAATATGGGAACGACATATTCGTAAACTAGATTCTCAGTATACTCGTCAAAAAAGAAATGTTGCCTTTATTGCCGATAACTGCGCCACTCACATTGAATCGAAAAATCTAAAATCGATCGAAGTTTTTTTTTCCCCCTTCAAATGTAACTGCACTTTTGCAGCCATTATTGTTTCGGGCCTTTCTTTACTTTCATAAATTCCCACTCCGCATAAGTCGTCACTCCGCTTAAGTCGTCAAGAATGTTTGGTCCCTTTAGTGACGACTTAACGAGGTTTTACTGTACTACCAACGGTTAAACCTACTAATATATATGAATGTCAATGTGTGTTACTCTTTCACGCTGAAACGGTTTCACGGATTTGGATGAAATTTAGAATAAAGACAGTTAAAGTCCTGGATTAACATATAGGATACTTTTTATCGCTAAAAAAAAAAGAACGCTGTTCCTATAATATACACAAATCTATCTTTTATTAAAAAAAAAAAAACAATTGAGATTTTATTTTACAGAGCCATCGACAGATGGCGCAAATTTCAAGTAGATCTGCAGCATTAAATATGCATTAGTAAGAAATCCACTGTATCACGTGACTGACGCTCTATCATTGTTAAATGATCCTAAAATGATGACTAAACGTCATTTTATCGTCTGCTACGCCTGACTTGGATAAAGAATACACCCGAATAAGTTTTTGAAACCTTCATTCAGTTCGAATTGTGCATATTTCCCATTCTATTCAGGTAAAGGATGTTAGAAATATCAATTTTAATTTGTTTAATCGCAGTCATGAATAATGATACACTTTCCAATTTAATGGAATAAGGAAAGAAAATAGCGAAAACCTATGGATTATGATACGCTTTTAATATATGGAACTTTAGTATTTATTTAAAATCTGAAAGTGCTTCAGATTTTCTTATTTTTTCCCGTTTTTTGATAGCGGGCAATATATCCAGTAACTCTTCAGAACTAACATAGGACGAAAATAATTTGTACCTTTTTGTAGGTTTTTATCATAAAACCATCTTTTTTTTGTAATCAAGTTCGACCCAACACGGAAAGCAAGGTAAGCATCGCATCGGGTCGCCGGCTTCGAAGGGGCGTCATTTCGAACTCAAAAACTAAGCAGAGATTAAAAGGGGGCGCTCCTGACCCTAGGGCAGCCCCTATTTGTAACCATTTTAATTTTAAATTCAATTCAGAATCTGAGAGATTACAGTGCTAAAGAAGACGGTGAGAAACGGCCGAACAAAATTTATTAAAATGGCGAACCAGCTGGTCGCCGGAGGCGGTCAGTATTTCATATAACCAGTGTAACGAATACTAAATATTAATGCACTGTACAATATTTTCGAAACTACATTTACTTTTTGCAACAGGGTTTCAAATATGGAAATGTACTCTAATACTGAATTGCAATTGTAAAAACATGTTTGTACAACGATTAAATTGAATTAAAACAATATCCTTAAAAGCTATTTGATTTTAATATTTGAAATTGTTACGAGGGGTCGGAGATTGCGCTGACACTGTTTCAGACTTAAAAAGATGATGCATTATTGTCAAAGCAACAATTTTGCAACAATCAAAAATTTAATAAACTAGGGGCCAAAGCCCCCAGACTCGCTACACTTGCTTTTCGTATGAGGCATTCGGCACCTAATAAGGCTTATTCGTAAAAAAGACATAATTTCAACAGACAAAACCCGAGGACTGGATCAGATAGAATGTTACTGAGCTACACATTGCTTGGTTCTTGCAGGTTCATTGGTACATAAAAATTTAAACTTCACGCTACAGTAGTTCCCCTCCCCCTCATAACACGGAAGATATTTTGTTGTGGGAATCCGTGTTGTACGGGTCCTGAGCTATACTCCACCTGGAGTGCGGACTCCGCTTATAATCGCTGGAAAAATTATTTGCACTCCTCAGAAACACAATATTTAATGTTGCCATTAAAAAGTTATATTAATTAGGATCTAAAGCATAATAAAATCAGAACATCTGTTTCAGCTGTATTTTTAATAATGTAAAACCTATTGGACACCTCGCGAATTTGCCACCCATGGCGATTTTTCATTATTTGGCGACTTGCGTACATGTAAAGTTAATAAAAGCTACGGAACAGATAGGATAGCTTACCACCAATGGCGACTTTTTATTATTTGGCGATTTACACATGCTCGCAACCTATAATTACTGTTCATTTAAGGTTACCGGGAAACCGTTATCCATATTTTCATTTACATAATCGTTTGCAGATTGGCGTACTTAGCACTACGAATTATACCATCTCGTCGCGCTAGCAAATATCCAAAGTGTACTGTAACTGCTATAATGGCATAGTTAACGCCGCCAAATATTTCTACTGGTAGCAAATAATCCAGCTGGACCGAACCGGCTTTAAAATAATCTGCATTTTAATTTTTTTTCACTTTCAAGATATTAGTTATTCTGTTTTGGAAAAACGGATAATCGCTTATTCTAAACTCCTGTTGTCTAAGCGAGCTTAATATTTGAAAATTGTCAACTTTGTGTAACACATTTTGAGTTACTTATTTCATGTAGTTTTTATTTTCGCGTAAAATGGGTGTATTTCTACTTCATGTTTAACAATTTCACGTGATACTACATACTTGGAAATGCTTTGTTGCAAAGGAATGAATGATTTTATGCCAAATCTGGCAACCATTCTGTTTATTTTTTCAGTTTTTTATTAATATCTTCTAAAATAATTCGATTTTCGAAATTTAAGTCAGCTCATCAGGTTCCTCGGAATTTTTCGAATCTGTGAGCACCTTAGTCGAAACTTAAATTCCCCACGGTTTAGGAGGAGATAGGTCCACAAGCTATTGACAGCGCCAGCGGCCTTTACTTTTTTTTAGAATAGAGAGAAAATTCTGACTAAGCTTTTAAAAGTGCATTTTGGGAAAATGATCATTAGTGAATATGTATACGATTTCATCAGTTGTTTATTTTAAAATCTGTATTTTTTTTTAATTTTAATTCTTATGTTTTTTACGATTTATTGTTTATACCAATTGCTTTACACTACTTTATCACTTCTAACCGTTTCAAATGTCTTTATTTCACTGCTGATTTTGTTTTACGAGCTAGTAACTGTTTTTACCGGTTTTACCTTTGAGCTTATCTTGAGATTATCTTTGCATAAGCCATTGAAAAGGGCTTTAAGTCAGCATCTTTTCATCTTCGTATCTCTGAAGCTTTTTAAAATGTAATTCTCAATTTTTTTTACATCACCTCATTAGTATATGGGGCACATTTTACTAATTATGAATTTTTTGGACTGGGGACGAATACAAATTTAAAAGTATAACTTTTTGAAAATTAATGACAGGATTTTTTTTTGTTAACGTTATTTTCGACATTATTTTCTCAATTTATATTTCCCACTTATAATAGATAAAGCATTAAAGCCCGTTACCACCTTTTTGGGACACCCTTTATATGTGTGTCTCCGTGATAGTGTGGAAATAATGAGGCCTAGAAATTATTATACTGCCCAAATAATACAGCATAGCAAGCGGGAGAGAAGTGAATTTCGGCATCAAAAAGCCAGCACAACAAGGTCAGAAAAAGCTACCTTCCTATTCGGAATCACTGCTTATATGTTTTGAGGTTACATGTCCTCAAGTGATGAACTGAGCTTGAACAAAGAGTACAACCGGACACAGATGTGATATCAGCTGACGTGTATTGAGTATGACGTTATCTGACCTAAGCATTGAATATATAACTTGGAAGGTGGTCTGACTTCTCAGATAAGGTTGGGGAAAAATTCTATCTATTTGAAAACAGTGAAAACCAATTTTACAGCTAAAAGAAAAACTTGATACAAATTTATATTATGGGTACTTCGCATTTCAATTTCTGTTCTCAAATTGTTACTTTCACTTTAAAGGTGTACAATACATGGGTTCTTTTCCATCTAAGCCTCATGACCGAGGGAAGGTAACTTTATTTTTGCTTTGTATCAGCGAATTAGGAAGCCATGATTCTTTCCAACCGAGCACGTGCTGGTGACGCAAGCTGTCAACCAGTGTGGATGGATCCTCTCACTTACAAGGGATATCGTAGCATTATGATTGCTGTGTGCCTGGCAAAAAGCCATGGAAATTTGCTGCCAATCCTGGGCAGTGTCTGTTCCGATTTGCATTACTTTCTGTATGTTGTTTGAACAGCTAATAAACTAAGTTTTAACCCAATGTGCCTCATAAATATTCCAACTTACCGAAATCAATATAGATAGATGTATATATAGCATTAATATAGATATATATGCGTGTGCGTGTACTTCGTAATTTATTAAACTAATGTAATCTTTTCTAATCAATAATTAAATAGAAAATGTCAGAACTTGGACATTTCACTTTCCTTTACGAGATTTTCTTGGACTCTTAGAAGTTTCAATTACAGTACCTAATAGCTAAAGTAAGCTGATCTTGAAAAGAAAATTCTAGTGATTAAGTTAATAAAAGTATAACAAGATTCATTGTTTAAAAGAAACGTTCTTTAGGTGTCTGAAATTTTGCTATTATAAATAAATGATTGCTGAATGTATAAAAAGAAGGCATATGTGACTAGAAAGTACAAAAAATGTACATTCAAAGAAATAGCTTAATTTAGAGAAAAATAACATTTCTAAGCAGAATAAACTGTAGTTTTGGTAAATTAAGCACGATGTTTAATAAATTTTTAAGAAGCTTAAAAAAATATATTTCTTGTTACAAGTTTCTCCACCCACAGCAAAGTCATCGTCCATCGCCGGATGGACGATAACTTTGTTGTTTGCAAATCCATTGCAAAATTCTTTTCAACTGATGTTGCAAAGAAATTTTGCAACATCAGTTAACAAAATTTCTTTGTTAACTGATATGTCAGGGCTATACGCCGGGGGTTTTAAAACTTCCCAGGCCAACTTTACTAACGTGTTCTTCACCGGTTTGTGGAACATTAGGCCTAGCTTTGTCATGGAGCAAATTGGTCATAGGCTGCAAACCTTTGCCATCACGTTTACGATCGATTTCCTGCTTCAACAATTGTTGCTTACAGCGCTCAACAGTTACACTTTTCCCGGGCTCCAGTAGTTCGTGGTACAGTACATCCTTCATATCCCACCAAATAATGCAATACTTCATGCTGCAAAACTGGTCTAGGAAAAGTTAGTAATGTTTGGAAGTTTTTTAACACCCGGCGTACAGTCCTGACATATCCCTGACTCTCCAACTTGCCTAATTTACTCGAAATGTACTTCGGACTATCATCTATTTCAGTCGATGAGCAATGCCTTGTCTTCTGTACACTTTCACACAGTGGACGAAGTAGGAAAATATGTTGATGACTTCATCGCATCAAAAGATAAATTCTTCTACTCTGCTGGCACCCTGACCGATGGCGGAAAATGCTGGAAAATAATGGCGATTACTTTGACAAATAAAGGTATTATAACTTATAAATTGCATATTCATTTCTTTTGACATGCGCTTGAAAACTTATTAATAGATCCAATATTTTGTAATTGACTGTATATGTTTGTGTAGAATATTACTTGTTACTTTGATAGCCCATAAAATAAGTAATGTATGAGAGCAATTGTTACGCTGCAATCAGACGGATGAACACAGAGGAATCGTACGCAAGGCCATATTAATCAGTGCACACTTCATGATGTGAAATCAAGTCTGTTATCCATCATGCATGCCAACCCCAGTTCTGTTCTTTATTCGCCAATAAAAGTTTTAAAATTGATTATTTGTTAACACGTGATAAAAAGCTTTATAGTGATTTTTTTTCATTCGAAGACAAATACAGAAGGGGTGTAATGTAGCAGGCCTCCTCGTGGTGCACCCTGGGTTACGCAAAATCTGCTACAGCTTTGTGGCTTGCAGATGGCTAATAGATATTTCCTGCAGTGTGTCTCTCTTCTAGAACAATACAGCCGTATAAGAACACTGAAACCAGCACTGCTGTTTTTGCCGAATCCTTTGGATTATAACTTCCTTGATCTGCGGTTGGGCCTGGAAATGAAAGTAGATAAGAAGGCAATGAGTCCAGAGCAAATAGCTATTGCTTTGGAAACAATTCAGAAACGTTTTCCGGCTAAGGAATGGATGCATGTATACACACACGGATGGCTCTCTGACCGATAGGATTCAGGGGGCTGAAGCTGGAGTGTTTAGCAAGCTTTTCAGTTTATATATACCTGTTGGGGCTTACTCCACACATTTTGATGGAGAACTGAAAGGCATTCATGTGGCTCTCGAACAACTTGCATTGAGACAGAGCTCGTTCAGGAGGGCTGTTGTCCTGTAGGATTCGACTTCAGCAATACAGGCCATCTCCTCTTACCAAGAGTGTAAGAACATATGTGTTCAACAGTGTCAGGAAGTCTTAAAATAACTTTGCCACAAGATATCTTTTCAATGGGTACCTTCATACTGCGGTATTTATGGGAACGAAATGGCAGATATGCTTGCCAAAAGGGGGGCTGTGGTTCTCAAAAGCCAAAATCGAGTGCAAGCCTCCATTCTATTAAGCTTCTGAAATCACTCACATATCAAAAGACTTTTAGAGATTTTGCCACTCCAGCTTGTGATGGCACGCCTTGGGGTGTTCTCTCAACAAATCCAGCTTTTGTTCCTGACCATCCGCGAACAATTGCGGTTGCTTCTTTTAGACTTTTGACGGGGCATGACTGTCTACAGAATCATTTATTTCGCATTGGACTAGCAGATTCGCCGTTGTGTGTTCTATGTGATAGTGGACGGATAATGACGGCAGAACATTTGGACGAGTGTGAAGCACTGACAGATTTTTCTTGTAGATTTCAGCGCTATTGGCGGCCTAGTAGTTTAATGGCCTAACGGTCAATGTAACTGACATTTGACAAATAAATAAAATCAAATACAGAAAGAAAAAATAAGAATCATCCACAAATGATATCGCGGTTGGAGTTCAAGGGAATTCATGAAATTGGGACAGTTCTTGAAAAGGATAAGGGAGGGGGTGACAAGAAGCATGCCATTTTGATTAAAATAAAAACATTTAAAATCAGTCGATAAAACTTTTAAATTGTTTGAAATTGTTAAAGGGGGGGGGGTGTTTTACTTATTAATATAATTAATAAATAAACACAAAGTATATTTCTGCAAAAATGGCATGCCCAGCAGTAAAAATCATATAACAGCAGAAACAGAGGGCCAGACAGTGTGATGATCGAAAAACAATGACCTATATATTATACAAAAATGAATGGAATGGTAATTATAACCTCTGGGACTCCATCAGGGGCCATATCCAGAAGATCATCATTAAAAACAACAAAATAGTAGGATTTCGGTCGTGTGGCATAATCAAAAGAGATATTCTCTCCACACATTTAGGCCCTATCCTACTCTAGATCAAGAAAATAAAAATAGAAGTATTTTGAAAGCAAAATAATTGAAAAAACACTGCAAAACAGACATACCCAACAGGAACAATGCAGATCACATGGCATGAGACAGCGAATTTCGTTGTAAGAATATGGCCAAAATAAAGAGGCGAAACACTAGTGTTGGCAGAAGTTGAATGTGTAATAGTACAATTAAGATTGTAAAAGTATTGCCAGAAACAGTGGTGTCAAATTATTTGACAGTGTTAAAATACAGGTATACTAATCAAATTAATATAAAGGAATATTATTTAAATTTGTTGGAGAGCGAGCGAACTTTTTTCTCTCTTCTCCTGGAGCGCAAGAATACAGTCGTCAGATTTCGCCGCGCTCTTCTTCCAAGACGTATCAGTTAGTTCAAGTTTTTTTCTACTGCTGTGTGCTGAAGAAGCGAGGTGCTTCTTATAGTATTCTGTGTGTTATTAATGATAGCAAACTATATATGTTACATACTATTGCTGTGTGCCTAATAAACTATATTCATTATCCACGGCCATAGTCGTTATTTGATGCTACGAACAACATAAGTGGTAGCAGAGCGTGGTTGAGAACTTCAGTAAATAAACATGGACAAGTTAACTTAAATCTTCCTGAATTAAATAGTGTAAACTACTTCACCTGGGCATTGAAAATGAAATCTGCCCTCTCACTGAAAAGACTGAGTCATGTATTAGCGGAAGTAAAACCTGAATCTTTGGATGCAAAAGCCGGCGAGAAATGGGACCAAGATAACGCTGATGCGGTGGCCTATATCAAGCTATCCTTGTCCGACGAACAAGCGTTACAATTCGCACAGGAAGAAAACGCAAAAGATCTCTGGGACAATATAAGGTCTGTATTTACAGGTCAAGTAGAAGACAGAAAAATAGACGCGGGTAATGAATTAAAAAACATAGAAATGAAGTTTAGTGAATCTCCAAGTGATTATATTGCCAGAGCTAGAGGAATAGCGACTAAGTGTCACTCACTAGGATTAGAAGTCTCGCCTCGAGAATTAGTTTTTTATACTGTACGAGGACTGAGGGGAAAATTTGCTAAAGTGCGTGAGATTTTGAAGATCCAGCACGAGAAAACTATGGAGGACATCTTGGAAATACTACGAGAAGAAGAACTTAGTAGCGAAAAAAATACAGAAAGAAGCAAAGCCGAGGTGTTTGTCTCACGAAAGAGTAAATCGTCAAATGTAAAACTTTGCTATTATTGCTACTACGCTAAAGACTGCTTTTATAGGAATCAAAACCAAAGGCCCTGTGCTTCTACAAATAGACAAAAACAAAAACAGAAGCGTGAGCGCTATTCGACAGACCAGCGTCACCCTCGCCCCGAATCTGCACCGCAAACTGTGCCTGGAGAGTAGGGAAAGTTGAGTTACGACAGTGTATGGATCCTGGACAGTGGAGCTACTAAACATATGACCAAGGACTCATTCTGGTTCATTGACAGTACACCTAAAGTAAGAGAAATATACTTAGCAGGTAAAGACTCTAAAATTTTTTCAGAAAGTATAGGTACTGTTAAAGCTACTACTACTCATTACAAAGACTGTAATTAAGTTGATTTAACAATTAGTGATGTTTACTATGTGCCTGATTTAAGAAATAATTTATTGTCACTAACTGCCTTGATGGATAAGGGTTGTGAAATTGTATCTGATAATAACTGTGTATTCATTTATGATAAGTACCTCAATTTAATCACCAAAGCAATTAAAAACAATGATAGGTTAGAAGTGTATTTAAAACCTTTTAATATTCCCGACTATTATATTGCTAATTACTGCTCTGATAATTATGAACTTTGGCACAATAGATTATGCCACTTAAATTCAAAATATATGTTAAAAATGAAAAAGTATATTGATATTGGTAAAGTAACGGATTTTGAATGTGAGACTTGTACCATAAGTAAAATAACACGTACGCGTCATCCTGTTGTTAACGTTGATCAAAGTTCTGAAATTTTAGAACTAATTCATGCTGATTTATGCGGCCCAATTCAAATAGAGTCATTAGGGGGATCAAAATATTTCATGATTTTAGTAGATGATTATTCCGGATTGTATTTCACTTATTTTTTAAAACGTAAAACTCGTTTTAAGTTTTTGACATATTTTCCAAATTTAAATCTAAATATGAAAATCTCATGGGTAAAAGAATTAAAAGAATTAGAACCGACAATGGTCTTGAATTTGTAAATAAGGAGTTTGATAACTATCTTGCTAACTCAGGTATTTTTCATGAAAAGACTATCCCATATAACAATGAAAGTAATGGGAAAGCAGAACGCGCAAACAGAGTTCTTTTGGAAAGAGCTAGAGCCCTTTTATTTGAGAGTAAACTTTCCTTAAAATTCTGGGCAGAGGCCATTAATTGTAGTACACTAATTTTTAATGTAACCCCTCGTAAAGGAAAGGAAAAAATCCCTCTCGAAATATGGACTGGTAAAACACCCAAACTAAATTTCCTAAAGAAATTCGGGTGTGTAGCTTACTTTCACGTACCAAAAGTAATGCGAAAGATATTTGACGTCCCTGGAAAGCGTGGTATAATGCTAGGATATGCACGAGAAAGACGTGGATATCGCATTTATGATTTGGAAACTAATAAAGTGATTGAGGAAAGGTCAGTTAAATTTAACGAATCATTAAGGGGAAGTGATTATTTAGAAAAACATAAAGATGAAACCCCTAAAGATAGATACAGAGCTCTTGATTTTGGAGTTTATATGGATCTGGATAATCCCCTCACAAATGAAAATGACTGCTCAACATCTTTGAATAGTGAGAGCAGAGAATTTGATAGGCTAGAAGAAATCAAGGGAGAGGGGGTTAATACACTAAATAACGAGATAGATAATCCTGCAATAAATAGCGAAAAGAAAGATGAGGTTCAACTTAGACGTTCAGAAAGATTAAAAGCAAAACAGTTAGCAGCGAATTTAACTTGTAACATACCAAACAACATTTCAGAGGCTAAGAGTAGTCCTGAATGGTTTAAGTGGAAGATAGCAATGCAAAATGAATTAGATTCCCTGAATAAGCATAAAGTATGGGAAATAGTGGAAATGCCAGAAGAAACAAAATTAGTAACAAGTAAATGGGTTTATTCGATAAAAGAAAGTGATTCGGGTGAAACAAAATATAAAGCGCGACTGGTAGCGGCTGGATTTAATCAGATAAAAAACAAAGATTACACAGAATCTTATTCACGAGTTGTGAATATAGAATCATTTAGGTTATTAATTGCATTAGCGGCTAAGCTAAATTTGTGTATCAAGTTTTTGATGTAAAAACTGTATATTTATACAGTGATTTAGACGAATCTGTTTATTTGACACCACCACCTGGTTTTGAAGATTTAATTGAACGTGGGAAAGTTTGTAAATTGAAAAAAGTTTATACGGCCTACCCCAGTCAGGTAGAAATTGGTATATGAAAATAAGGGATGAATTAAATAAGCTAGGATTAGAGCAACTTGCTTCTGACAATTGTTTATTTATTAAAACTGACGGTGAAAATGTTTTTATATTATGTGTGTACGTTGATGATATTGCTATTTTTTATAATAATGATGCATTATATGAAGATATTGTTTCTAGAATTAAAAATGTATTTGAGTTGTATGAAAATAACAGTTGCATGTTCCTAGGTATGGAAGTTGAAAAACATAAAAACGGTATTAGCCTCTCACAAACTAAATATATTGAGTTACTGCTCAATAAGCATAATTTAGAGAATTCTAAAGCTGTTAAAACTCCAATTGTTAAAGGGGAGGATAAAAGTTTCCCTTCAACTGACGAGTTAGTTAATGTAACTCTGTACCAAGTGCTAATTGTTGAACTTTTGTACCTAGCTAACAAAACACGTCCTGATATTTCATTTGCAACAACATATTTATCACAATTTAATCAAAAGCCAAAAAAAAGGCATTATCGTTTGGCAAAAAGGGTACTAAGATATCTAAACGGTACTAAAAATAAGACTATTTTATAGTAATAGTTTTGGAACTTTAACAGCTAGTTCCGATTCAAGTTGGGGTAACGCAGAGAACGGCAAGACATTCTCTGGGGGATTAATTTTGTTAGGTGATTCAATAATTTCTTTTAAGTGTAGAAAGCAAAAATGTGTTAGTTTATCTACATGTGAAGCAGAATTATTCGCTATATCTGAAATTTGTAAAGATATTATTTGGACTGTAAATTTATTATCAGAATTGCATTGTAAACAATTTATAAATAATTCAGTGATTTTAAAGTCTGATAGCCAAGCAGCTATACAGTTAATTAAAGGTACTAGATCATCCATGAAAACTAGACATATGAACTTAAGGTTTCATTTTGTAAAGGATATTCTGGAAGATAAGGTTATTGCACTTGAATTTGTGCAGAGTGAGTATTGTGTTGCAGATTTTCTGACGAAGGCTGTCAGTGAAGATAGATTTTAACATGTACATTATTCTATTTCATTTATTTAATTTTTGCTTATATATATATGTATATGTATTTTCATTGTGTATTGTTAATTATCAAGAAAAAAAGGGCAAAGAAAAAAATTCCCTCGCAGGAGGGGTGTGTTGGAGAGCGAGCGAACTTTTTTCTCTCTTCTCCTGGAGCACAAGAATACAGTCTTCAGATTTCGCCGCGCTCTTCTTCCAAGACGTATCAGTTAGTTCAAGTTTTTTTCTACTGCTGTGTGCTGAAGAAGCGAGGTGCTTCTTATAGTATTCTCTGTGTTATTTAAACTATATATGTTACATACTATTGCTGTGTGCCTAATAAACTATATTCATTATCCACGGCCGTAGTCGTTATTTGATGCTACGAACAAGAAAATTCTAATTCTAATTATTGAATTATAATAAATAGCTGGTATAGTCAATTAAATATTAAAAATTGTATTTAAAACTCTAATGAATATAAGTACCATCGAAATACATACATGTGGTTTATTTTTCAGAGATTTATTGTAATACAGTTGGCTCTCTGTTTAACGACACTCTACTTAACAACAATCTCTATTTAAAGACGATATTTTACAGTCCCAGCTCCTGCAATGTAAAAAAATTCTGTTCAAAGACAATGTTGTTTCTGTTTAACAATGATTTAAACTTTTTTTTTCCAAACTTCTTAACTGCAAGCTTAGAAGCAATGCACTTGATAACAGCATCCTGAAAAGAAGTTTCTACATCCACAATAGAAAACCGCTTTTGCATTCCTGGAAATCATAATAAAGAACTTGGAACGGCTTTTTGGAGTGGAACTGCAATGCACGAATGTAGAAATCAATGATGACATTATCTGATAAGACTGGGGAAGTCTTGTGGAAGATGATGTTTCAATGCAAGATTTCTACAATTGTGGTGAATCTGTTTTAACAGTAGGTTACAGAAATATGTAACAAATGTATAAGATATATTAAACATAAACAAAGTGTCAGATGAAGATTAAACTGAAGATACGGAAAATGAAATACTGCCACTGTCCTTCGCAGGTACAACTTCTAATATAGATGTTCTCCGATGCTATATTATCGCATCGAATATGGAAAATGACACATTCATCATTTGGAGAATGTAAAAAATAAAGCAATCAACACTTTTTGATTTTTTTAAAACCTAATTTTATTGTAAAATTTGTAGGGAAATGCCACTTTTTTACAAATTCTGTTTAAGGACGATCTCTATTTAAGGACAATTTTTCATGGCCCCTAGAAAGTCATTAAACAGAGAACCAACTGTATTTAGAGAGAATATTTAAAAACTAAAATTGGAATTAAAAATATATATTCACTGAATAAGAACTTCTTTTCTTTTTTTATTCTCTCCAAATATGTATATATGCCTGCATATACACATCCAATGATTTTAAAATATTTTTTACTCCTTTTTTATTATATTTTATTATACAGGGTGTACAAAAAGTCCCTGACACATTTCAAAATCTTATAAATAAAAATGAAATTCTGTTTGTTTGTTTGTTTGTTTGTGGATTTGATTCGTATACAAATCCACAAAAATGGACCTATCGGCCTGAAATTTAGCACAGATATGTAAAATAATATACAATAAATCATAGTCCACTTTAAAACTTTGAAAGTCCACCCGTTCCCGGAATTTAAGAGATTTTTTATGCTCTTCACGCAAAAATCTTTCCGTAATTGTAACCCCTGTAGTGAAAAAAGTGTGAAATAAGGATCGTGGTTGCCATGTGTGGCGATTTTGCCGAATAAAATGTCGTTCGTATACAAATCCACAAAAATGGACC
The DNA here is from genome assembly GCA_038373885.1 of Cheiracanthium punctorium. NCBI lineage: Eukaryota > Metazoa > Arthropoda > Arachnida > Araneae > Cheiracanthiidae > Cheiracanthium > Cheiracanthium punctorium. Next base: position 123,544 of record JAWZYV010012539.1, read on the forward strand.
TATCGGCCCGAAATTTAGCACAGATATGTAAAATAATATAGAATAAATAGTCCACTTTAAAACTTTGAAAGTCCACCCGTTCCCGGAATTTAAGAGATTTTTTATGCTCTTCACGCAAAAATCTTTCCGTAATTGTAACTCCTGTAGTGAAAAAAGTGTGAAATAAGGATCGTGGTTGCCATGTGTGGCGATTTTGCCGAATAAAATGTTTTAAATTCTCAAAGTAAAAATAAAAGAATAATAATGATTTTTTTTGTTAGTTTATATTCGTAAGGTTATTTTTTTTTTAAATTATAATATCGTGTGCATGGGAAATCAGAGCAGGAATGTAATGCTTTACACGCAAAACAATAAGAATTGAAGATTTCCGAGGCTAATGTGTAATTTTTTTTAGTTTGGCGAAAAAATAAAATGGCTGAAATATGGATTTTGAGTAAGTGAGTTCTAGCGGTTTGCACAGTTTTCAGCTTGGCGCAATTTATTGAGAGCTTAAGGAAATAGATTTTTGAAAACAAGTGCAAAAGTTTTATTAGAATACAGCGTTAAATTTTAATGATCCGTGAAGAAATAATGCAGTTATTAAGGGATTTCAAGCAATCTAACTTCAGAATTCTCGCCAATTGAGTACATTGATTTAAGTTGGGGGAATTCCGCCAAATTTCAGAAAATTGAAATCTTCTCATTTAGTACATCGGAGTAACGATGAATAAAACACATTATAGTTAATAATTTAAAAAAAAATCGGCTGTATTAAGGGATTCCAATTTTCAAATAAATGCGCGCTACTCTTTGGCGGTCGAACCATTTCCCATATTGATTGCTGCTAAGTCAATGCTTCGAATGATTCCCTGAAAAAACTCTTGCAAAATGGCGTATGTTGGCACTTTGGCGAGGCTTAGATTTGAAACTGGATTTTATTTTTCAGGGTATATATGATAACACTGGTTATAGATAAAAATGAATGTTGGTATGTGTTTATGAGGTTGAAAAACTCCAGCACCGTTGAGCACCGTTGCACGATGAAATTTGGTTCACCTGAGTCTTTTATGATGGAGAAGGTTTTTATGCTATCCGTTTTCCTTAACTTGCCACTTGGTGCCGCAGCACAACGTTGAATTCTATTCCGTTTAGCCGTTTGCTATGCGAATATCGTCCAACCGATTTCGATGAAATTTGGTACACGCGAATATTAGAACACGGAGAATATTTTTCACTATCCATTTTTCTGTAACTTGCCGCTAAATGGCGCTGCAAAGCATCAACTTCTATACCGTTCGACCGATCGGCATAAAATTTTTTATACTTACACATTTGAGCACGAAGAATATATTCTAACTGCGTTCCTTTTGATGTTACTCACCACTAGATGACACTGCAATGCATTATTATTTTAACTCGCCACTAGATGACGCTGCAGCAGGCCAAATTCTTGACCATTCAAACGGTCGCTATGAAAATCAGTATACATAGCTATTTGAACAATGAGAATATTTTGGCGTTATCCATTTTGCTATAATTCGCCACTTGACGGCGCTGTAGCAAATCATTGCTTTATTGAACCACTAGATGGCCCTGCAGTGTATCACTTCTTGACTGTGCAAATGATCGCAATGAAAATAGGTATACATAGATATTTGAACACGGGGAAGAGTTTGGCGCTATCCATTTTCCTATAACTTGCCACTAGATGTCGCGTCAACACATGAACTTCAGGACTGTCCAGCCGATAGTCATGAAAATTCGTATACATCGATATCTGAATGCGAAAAATATTTTCGCCGTATACGTTTTGCTAAAACTCGCCACTAGATTGCGCTACGCCGCATGGCCTTCTGCACCGTACAAACGATTGCCTTGCAATTCGGTATGCATGATTATTGAACACAATATAGCGCGATATCCACTTTGCTATATCTGTTTATTACAATGAATAGTAATCACCACAAATCGTAATATCAAAAAGTCCATTCATTCCCGTGCGAAGAACGGGTACTTCAGCTAGTTAAATATAAAATCAACTAATTGGGTTACGAGATTGTGGTTTGTACCAAAATGCTTCCTATGATGAAAAGTTTTGTTTATGCAAATAAAAAAATAGTTTCAAATTAGATCCATAGATGGCGCTGTAGAAACTGTAAAAACAAAACTCACCGTTAAATATTCAGCATTTTTATTTTGTGAAGCAGATACAAGCATAACCAGCTACCATACTTCAATATGTGCACCTGATGTAGCTCTAACCACATCCAAACGGTACTCAATTTCACTCCACGCATTTGGTTGCATTGCTTGTGGTTTTGATTGAATTACCTGTGTGATTCGTTTCTTCGATATCGGCCACAGGAGAGGAGTAAACTTTATCCTTCACATACCCTCACAGGAAGAATTCAAGAGGGGTTAAGTCTCAAATGAAATACGCATTTCAATATAATGCAAGGTCAAGCAGCGCCATCTATGAGTGAAATTTAGAATTATTTTTTTATTTGCTTAAACCAATCTTTTCATCATAGGAAGCATTTTGGTGCAAACCGCAATCTCGTAACCCAATCAGTTGATTTTTATATTTAATTTTGAAATGTGTCAGGGACTTTTTGTACACCCTGTATATAGTGAGTAAAGCTTCCTCCTTCCGACCCATCCACAGCCTTAAAACCAAAACCCATCCAACCAAACTTACGTAATATGGATATCCCATTAATCCATCGATCGAGAATAAGCACAAAACAGAAACAGCATTTTAAAAAAAAAAGGAACCAAGAATAATAATGGAGACATAGGCCTTAAAAGCTGTACACAGACCTATGTAGCAAAAGAAAACATAGCTATAAGAGCTAAAAAAATTCAAAATATTTACCAAGTGAGATCTCGTGGGCCTAAGCCTAACTACAAGAACCCAAAAAAGTGGAGGTGAACTCGAAACTAGATTAATCAAGCTCTAATTTTCAGGTACCACCACTTGATATAATCTAGTTAAGTAAAAAGAAAAATAGCTAGGTTTCTGTAGGTTGCATGACAAAAAGAGTCATTAAAATCAACCTAGGGGAACGACCATAGCTAATGTAGAAAAAACAAACGTGGTAAAGAACCAAACATGGAGTAAAAAGCTCAGAGATAATGCCAATACAATAAATCAAAATAGGTTATGCCACCATAGAAATTTAAGTGACAAAAAAAGCATCAAGATCCAAGGAGTAAAAATGAGAGCGAAATTAAACAAGATGATATTGTAGATAGAAGAATGAAGTTAAAAAGAGAGAAAACATAAGGAAAACAGTAATTGGGGGGGGGGGGGAGTTGTAAAATACTAAAAAACTAGTATAGCTAGCCAATGAGCAAAAAAGACAGGCTTAAATAGCTAAAGAGTACTAAAGGAATTACAGATTAATATAAATAAATTAAAAATAAATTAAAAAATAAATTAAAAATATATATTTATTTAATATTGTTTTCAGTATATGAAATTAAAATATTTAAATTAATAATAATAATAATAGTCTGGGAATAGCATAGCAGTAGAAATTGTTCACTTGCAACAAAATTCTGCTTACTAGTGTCATTAAAACACATAATTAAAGTTTAAAAATGAAATATGAAATATGATCTGTACCGTTAGTGCTTCGTTTATAAATTGCAAATGTATGTTTGTGTAATATAATGTGACATGTGACAAGGGTGGGGAGGGCTATGGTGAATTGTGACACTTTGTGACAAAGGAAGGGAGGGGTCAAAAATATTGATAAAAAATGTGGCATCATTTATGGACAGCCCTGTAGTCCTGTCCTTGAATTTGAAATAAGCGATTTTCAATGTAATGCTTAATTGTACTTTAATATGTAAATTACAATTAAAAATAAAATTCTGTATACTCTATGTAGAGGCAGCTCATTGAAAAAACGCTATATTTCTTTTCTATGTGCATTCGGATTTTTGTGTTGCTAGTGTACAACTGTAGGTAATATTAAGCATTAAAAAAATGGGTTGACATAACTCCAAATTTGAATATGAAGCGTTGTGTAAAATTATAATTAATTCAATTAATTAAAGCTAGTAATGTTCGTTCAAGATTGTTTGAGCTTACTTAAGTGTTTACAGCCAGTAACTAAATGATAAGCGTTGTAACTAAGAATTTTCACTTGAGCATTTCTTTTTGAAGTTCTCTAACTACTAGCAAAATCCTTCGTTTGAAAGACAAAATTTGTTATAGTTAAGAAACATTCTTTGTCTTAAAGAAGAAAAGTTCTTTAGACATAGATTAAGAGGTATTTAAGTAATGTATTTAAGATCATTAAGTAAATAAATAATTAGTCACTTTAAAGAACATTTCGAAGTTAAAAAATCACTTTTAACATATCAGAAACAGACACAATAAAGGTACCAAAATTTTGAAGGATTTAAGGTAAATAAATTTTGTAATTCATCGTTTACTACTGAAATATGAGATGCTGTAAAACACATAGTCTGTTAAACTGTTCCTTATCAAATAATATTTTAAAACCAAATATCATTCATCGAATAAGATTTATATTTTTCTCAAATTTTCCAATATAATAATTATCAAGTTGTTTCATGTAATACAGTCACACTCCCCCTTTAAGAAAAGATAAATTGAGATAGAATTTTGTCTTAGAGGATAATTCCATAGACATAATTTTCTACTTCAATGTGCTCTACATAAGCGGTTACTTTTTAAGGTGTCATTTGCGTGATAATTTTTTACATGAAATAAAGATTTTCTCTACAAAATTCAGTCATCATTATATTATCGTTATTATTACTACTCATTCATTATTATTTTTTTTTTTTGAGTTGCAAGTATTTCGCAAAAGTTTCATTACTTCATTATATCACTTATGAGAGTTTACAATTGAAAATTGTATCAATATTTAGCCAAGCTATTCTAAAGCTGAATATCACAACTGTAAAATCACTCATAAAGGTTCGATTTTAAATATATTCGCTTATACTTTTAGAAATGCCATTCAGACTGAAACTAAAACTTTCCGTAAATTAAGAACCATACTGAATGAATTAAAAATAGAATATGCGTATTTTTAAAATGTGATTTTTAGTTATAGTAAAGAAAATTATATAATGAAAAAAAATCCTCCTACCACTGTTTTAAATTTACTTTTTATTGAAACTAATATTAAATAAGTATATCTATTATTTTAGAGGCGTTGAGATTTAAAGGATAAAATTTCTTTCTAACAATAAATATCTCTCTTTTTAGCTGTTTGCAATTATTTGACAATTAAGTGATGAGATTTTGTCAAAAAAAACTTTCAAACGTAAGCTTGTTTTAATTAGGAAGTGGTGTGTTAAAATAAAACTTACTATTTCGAATAATAAATAACAAAAGTCTTGCATCAGTCACTCGAGTTTACTTTTTAATTTAATTTAATTCAATTCAATTTAATTTAATTTAATTTTTATTTATTAGTTTTGTGAGGTGGTACAAATGTAGTTCATTAAATAGCTTAAAGTGGTTTTTATGCATTGACCTCAGATTTGTAATGCAATTGTAAAGTAATTTTGATCATTTCTGCTACAGAAAGATTTTTAAACGTGTTTTTGGAAATTTCAGAAGCAATTTCGTTGAGTTTTAATTAAGAAGAAAGAACTCTGCTTTAGAATGGCCTGATTTCAAATAAAAATTGAAAAATAGCTTCATTAGTTAAAAATAAAAATTTGATACACAGTGACCGAGCTTAGCGACATAGAATAGTAAAATTATTTCGTGCTGTATAAAGTCCGCAAACTTTAGTCAAAAGAAAATATATTTCTATGATCATCAAATCATATACTAAAAACTAAGTCTTTTAAGGTAAGTCTGAACTTTACTTGAGAGAAATCCCATTCTTTTGTTTGCTAAAAAAGAGAAAGAAAAAGCCGTCCCTTAACAAGAAAACGGAAAAAGGTCTTTTAACACTAAAATGAAAACAAATACTGCCCTCGCCTTTAATATTTAGTTATTGAGAGAAAAATTACATTACTCTTGTTAAATTAATTCTTTGCCGAGAGTTTGACTTTTGAAGGCGAAATGGGGATTTAAAGCGAGTTGTACTTTAAAGAAAGTGCTTCAACGTTTGTGGATATTTAAGAGCTAAAGTGTTTTAATATTTGCCTTTGAAGAACCCATTTTTACTTGCTTTGATCCTTTGTAACATTCCGAAAAATATAACTTTAAAGAAAGAATGGGATTTACGTGATTTTTATCTGAAAGCTAAGTATCGTTTGAAATTAGTAGTTTTTCGTAGATAAGAAAAGACTGTAAAAAACTTTTATTTTTATTTTGACATGAAACCTTTTCAATGGGTACAAATACAAGGAATCAATGTATGATATGATTGTTCTTAGTTCCATTTGGGTTTCCCCCACATGCTCCCCATTAGTGATCCAGAAAATGGAAATGTATCATTGAAAACCTAGCATCCACGACAGTATGATACCAGCAGCACATTTTGATTCACCTAGCTCAATTCAGCGTTCAATAATTGTCGCATGGATAGTAAAAGCCCACGACATGCGGCATACAATAGTCCAATACATATGTCTCGTAAAACTCCACGGTATGTGGCATCCAAAGGCCTGGACAACTTCATCCTGTACGATATTTTTTCAAACACTTGCATTTGTGTAGTATATTTCACTAACCTAAAAATTATCGCAATTACTTTTACCTGAAAGTTTACCATTTTCATTTAATCAATCAATATTTTATTTATTGTTTCTGTTGTTTTTCATAATAATAAATTAAGTACTAAGACGAATAAGGTATACATTCACAAAAGAAACAAAATTCAAGAGCATTAAAACCAAGATCTATCTGTCCAGTTTATCAAAATGAAATGTAAATCTTATTTTCATTGTTCCAATATTAAACGCGAAATACCTAGCTTTTATCTGTCCTCAAAGCTTCTCCAGATTGTCACAAACTATATTTAAATAATTCTTATCTTATTTGAACAACATTCCAACATCGCAATTTCGCTCGTGTACGGAGTAAAAGAAGTCATTTGGAAAATCCAGCAGAATGTCAGAGCAATTATTGCGGAAAATATTGCATTGAGAAAGTCACGCACTTGTATTTACGATTGTTCTAAACAAATATTCATTCATTTAGTCTAGCTTGAGATGGAACTGGCGAAAGTTATTTTTCATTCCGATTGTCAGCTTTGGAAAATGCGAACTTTAATAAAAGGTTATACAACTATATTTGCCAACAAATTTATGCGTAAAATACTATAATAAGCTTAACGATTTATTATAATTGTACTATAAGAAAATAAGTAGTAAATAAAATTAAAAATCCGAAACTCTTTCGTATTTTAATTACGCATTAAAAGCGTGTCATAACCCATGCGTCGTTCCTTTTTTCTTCCTTATTCTATTCAATTGGAAACTGCATCATCATTCATGAGTGTACCGTATTTTTCTTCCTTGTTTCATAAACTCTTCTTCAGAATCGAAATCTACATTAAAATCGCCTTGTCTTTCTTGTCCAATAAAACAGTTTTCAGAATTCAAATCTATTTTAAAATCACGATCTAAAACTGTTTTGCAATCTTTGTCTAGCATAGTCTAACTATACTTTCCCTTTTAATAAACTGTACAATTTGCCAGTTTCTCGCCAAATATGGAAGATATCGCCAAGGTAAATTAATTTTTTTTGAACCACCAAACTTTGCTATAAATCATCAAAAATTGCAAACCTTGGCGACTTTCAATATTTTATTCTCCCCTTTCCCACGCTTTCTGGCAACCCTATTGAAAAATACAACGAAAATGTGTAGACACAAGTTCGTCCGCAAACATGTGTCCACGAGAATATGTCTAGAAATTATACTGACAGAAAATACCGGAGTGAAAGAAACAGCACTGTACTGCTAAAAATGCTTGGTTTCCTAAGATTTTGCTCAGCCAATGGCATGTTATGCTCTTTGGGAAATCCCTTCCAAATCGATCTCAGATATTATTCTTAACAAAGGAGAATCTCAAAATCATTGAAAGAAAAAAATTTACTTTACCGGATTGGCTTTTAATACTTAATTCATTTATTATTTAATTTTCAATAATAGCAAACAGAAAGTTGAGTGTGGTCAACTATAAAGTAGCGCACTGTGAATGATTTTCGGTTTTGCAAAATCAGTCAGGGATTTTTTAATTCCTCATTGTCAGTTTTCATTATTAGTTCTATACCAAATAGTTTAGTTTTTTGAAATGCTTGATTTAGGTGTCGGTAACATGCCAATTTTTTCGTTCTTCAAGCTGAAATATGGACATTTCTGTTGAAGAATACGAATACTTGAAATAAATATATATAAATTGGGTACCGCTGTGTTCCATATTTTAAATAAATTTTAAATTAAGCATTATTTTTCAACTAAGCTGTTTGATTAAACTTTGTTTAATTACTTTATAAATTATCAAATATCTAACCAGTGATAAAAAGAACAAATCATAGAACTACTGATCTTCGTTTCTGATGCACTTTTATAAAATAACCATAGTCAAGATGATGATAGTAATTGTCATCTGTAACAATTTTCTCGATTACGACTCAGAATTCATAAGTTCGGAAAAAGCACCCCATCTCCATATTTACATGACATCTCAAGATTGATTTCGTTAAGTGCGAATCCAGCACTTTTTCAATAGACTGAAGTCTTGGGTACCAAACCTAATTGAAGGAGCATAACCCAATTGTGCTCCTTTTCTGGTGACACTGGCTGCAGTTTATGTACGAAATTTCAATGTAAAAAGAGTCAATGTGATATTTCTGGAATTTGAAACAAATGGAACAGCTCAATTCTTTTTTGAAGTTGGCTATTAAAAATTCAAAGTTCTACGCACTCTAAGTTTAATAGCAAGTGCAGAGTATTGAGCTTTGAAAATAAATCTTGGGCCCGTGGCTTCCAGTTGATTATGCAGAATACTACAGTTAAACGCGAAGTTTGTTTATTTATTTAATTATTTTTTGTTTAGAGTATATATTCACTGATCAAAGTTTCCCTCATAAAATTGGATTTAACCAATAGAGTTTTTGTATTGTAATATTTTTGTGGTATAGTTTATGTTAAGAAAGTCATCTCAACCTTATTGCAAATTTCATTTGAAATTTGATATCAATCTTCTATGTCAGAATGTTTCTCTAAAAAAAGTAACCAGCCCAAAGCAAATTTTATACATATTTCTGGTTGAATTTTCTGCAATGAATGAATTGCTTATAAAATATTCAATCATGAATGAAGCGACATGTCTGCTAATCCTTCATAACACCTTTATTTGCTACCCTAGTGTTTGCCCTAGTAAAAGTTTTATTAGTGAAACATTTCGAAACATTTACGAAATCTCCAATTTATTTCGAAATTTTCCTTTCAAAACATTCTAAATATATGTTTCATAAAACTGGTAGCACAATATTTTTTCCTGTTTCGAAATAATTCAGAGTTATTTAATATTTTCGAATTTACATAAATGGTTATGCTAAATTTAAAGAAACGTTATTCTAATAAACTGACTTACTTCTGCTAGCTTGTAGTTTCACATGATTTTCCTGATACTTTTTTAAACATACCATATTCTTTTACAATTTTTTTCTTATTTTATCTATCACCGAAAACTTTATTTATTATTATTACCGTTATTTTCACCGCGAAAATTATTTTCTTCTCTATCGATAATCGCCTACTTTGATTTTCAAAGCATGAAATTAAAATTTAATTATGTACCCATACATCTTTCACTTGAGGAATTTCATTCCGTCACATGTTTGTTTTAATTATCAGATATATGATACTAATCGAATTTTATGGGCAAAAAAAAGCAGCCATGAAATCAAGAGTGATTAAAAATGGTTTATTGAAATGCAACGGTACGTGAATCCAATCAGATCACGGAGATCTCCAATTTCTTTGCCTTTCTTTCTGCAAGAGAAGGCACATCTTAAAAGCGCCGCTGAAATTTCCCAGCATTCAATAATTCCGGAAGCCTACGAGGAAGACATCTCTGAATTGGAAATCAATGCTTTATCTGGAGCGGGCCTCATCTTCATCGCCAAAAATAAAGCGTTCTATCAAGTGTGGAACACTTTTCCGTTAAACAGCCAATATATAACGTTTACACAAGCCGTAAACTGAAATATTTATCACTGAGTTTTGCATATTGTTCCTCTCTATATCTTTCGCCGAGAGCGGTTCTAAAATTTCCATTATGAATTTTATGAAACAGAAGCGTACTGAGAACTGTTAAATTATATAAGTTTACTGTGCGATATTTTCTTGAATAAGTTACTTTTAATTAATTTAAAGACGTTATGAAGGCGAAATTCCCAGGTTTACAAACAGGCCCTGATAAAAGAGGAAGACTCGTATAGTGACAAACTTTCACATTTTATTTTAACATAATCAATGCATATAAACTTCAAAAATATTAAATTCTGCGGTGGTTGGACAGACCCCCGAAGAGACGCAGTTTATCAGGTCAACAGCAAATCGAAAAAAAATGATTGCGAGAAACGCAAGCCAACAGAGTAAGTACAGAAGCAAATCACGCCAAAGGGCACGCTAAACAAAGTATGAAAGCAACGTGACGCCAGTAGGCGTTATATAGATTTCTATATAATTATTTTTGAATCCCAGACGCGCCACAGGATAAAACAAACAATCTATCAGCTAAATTGTAACCTAAAAGACAGCCAAAGTTATTTATAGATTTGATACCATATATGGTCATAAACAAACCATGGAAACAGAAACGCTAGGCTTTACCAATGCAAAAGTGAAATAAAAAGGTAAAATAAATGAAAACGGAAGATTGCTTTTAAATAAGGTATGTGCAGAAATGAAACTTTACAGGCGAAGGGAAGACAAATTAAAATCGAAAGTGCAAAGAATAAATTTTGAACACAGATTAAATTTCGAAATAATTAACAATTAAGTGATTGATAATTAAAAATAGATATGTGATTAGCTGCATCACAGACGTTATTGAGAGGGAGAAAAGATTTGGAAATAAAAAGTTTGAAAATGAAAATAAAAACAATGTATGAAAAGGAGGAATTGGTTGTCTCAGGGATAAACTGTTACACATAATTTTTAGCAATATACATCGATTAAAATTTTCCCAAATAGACAGTATCCATTTAATGGAATCGAAAATTTTATCTTAGTATTAAAACATCGAAGTTGCGATCAAAAAGATACGCGATGTTCTAAATAGGCATTTATTTATGTAAAAATGTTCATTTTCATCATTTTTGAGGGTAATATTTAATTCTTTTAGAATGCGAACACGCAAAATGTTATAGCTTCGCCGTCAATTCATATATTTCCGTCAATTGTGTTCCACGCACACTCTCAAAAATTATTTTTTCAATTCAGGGAAATTTTACCATCTAGCCGAGAGATTTAATCACCTTATTAGTTTACAATATCAAATGCGAGTTGAGCTACTTGGATGTAATTCCCTTGAACAGCATCATGAAGGGAAATAGATATGCATGTATAAATATAATTTAAATATCAATGTTTTGAAATTGTAGTAATCGAAATTATCATTGTAGCTGAAAAAGAAGGTGAAAATTTTCTGAAATAACGAAAAGAAATGGCAGGATTTAAAAACAAGATTGTAAAATCTTTATATGATGTATCCGGATCACAGGACTGATATTAATGAAACGCAAAACATATATTGAAATTTTAATAATTTTTGCTCTTCCTGTTACTGCTGGTTTTGCAGGCCCATGCCTTTGGCGTTGGAACACATGTAGTAGTATGAGGATAAGCAACTTCACATTGTAAACCTTTCAAGATCAGTGGCCTATTCTTCCTCTGAATCCGTATTTGTCAGCAGTGCTGACGGAATATGTCCGTTATTTGACGAATATACGTTTCTTTTCTTCTCCTGCCAGTTGAAGAAAGTTCTTCAGATTCAACAAACATCTGTCCTCTTCTTCACATTTCGGGAAGAAGAATTCACGTAAATATTACGTTTCCATAGAGTACGTAAATTATGCGTTGAAAGATGAAGATAAATTAGTTCTTAAAGATGAGTTGTTCTGAGAGTACATTCCCAAAACCAACAGCCAAAAAACATCCAATCAGGAATTAAATCCACGGGCATTTATTTATTTAGGCAGAATGAATTTTTAGATGTTGACTTCTCTCCCTCATCCGTGCATGAATACTGGTGAGATTGAAACGAAGTTCATGAAGCGCTTGTCTTCCACGAATGAAAAAATTTCACTTTCGCATTCCCCAAGAACAACGATATCCGAGTCCATCATATAAATAATTCTTAATTCCTTAATGTATCTTTTCATACGCTGTTTTTTTTTTCTTTTTTTTTTTGTGTGTGTGTGTGACTCTGTTCAAACCTATAGAACTTAATCGGATTGTGGGTACGACTCTTGAGAAATGAAAGCCAAGCACACAATTATTAATCACAAACAATCATCAGACAAGGATTACATGCCTTCCATATAATCCTTGTCTGGGCACAATTATCAGCATTAGTAGATATTTAGATCATTGGTGTATATGAATTCTTTTCTAAAAATTGCAAAGATAATTTAAGGTGAACATATGGGAAGCATTCTTTTAATTCTTGGTAGCTTTTCGAGATGGAACGACTTAACTGCACAATAATTTTTAAACAAATGTGATGTATCAGGTAAGAAGCTCTTGATATAAATATTCTGCTTATTTTATTTTATTTTATTTTATATTTTATTTATTTTATTTTATATTTTATTTTATTTTATATTTTATTTTATTTTATTTATTTATTGAGATCGTGCGTTTTTGAGGTTAAAATATATTCTTTTATTTAGAACTTGCATAATATTCAAACTCTTTGCACGACAAATCAATAACATGCATGGTAGCAAAAGCTATGACACATGATACTCGTTAAAACTAAATATAATAACCATCTCCAATTCTTATGCATTTTATTTTGATCTAGTGGCAATATATAGCAAAAAATTTCCTTTTTCCTTTAAAAAAATAATAATAAATACCTTTATTTCATTCTCGACAGAAATTATTAACTCATTTGGCGGAAAGAAATGTAGACTAATAATTCTGCTGAAAATTTAAAAAGCAAAATGTGAATAACGACTCGCTCCATGCTATTGTATATAAAATATTTTAACTGCCAAACACGTTTCTATGTTTATTCTCTAAAAAAAACTAGTTTCCAATAGTTTTAAAATTGGAAAAATATATACTTGTTATAAGAGTTCTGAATATTGAATCCATGGTCTTTTTCTAGTACGTCTTCTCCATAGAAAAAAAAAAAAAAGAATAGAAAAGAAATAGATATCAATAATATTGAACGAAATGTTTCTTCTCTAGAAAGTTTAAATGTATATTTTTGCATTTATATTTCTTGAATAGTAGTCTGTATATAAACAATGTTTCCAATACTTAAATGAAAATATTTTATTTTATTTTTAACTTTTATATTTTGGGTGAAATTTTCTGTTTTGCGTTACTGTTTATTAAACGAAAATACTTGTTTTTTCAAATAAACACAAAATCAATAGTTGATTTCTTAAATAAAATCCTGTTCTTTTAATATATTTCCTTTAACAAATAAGTCTAAATAAATTTTAACAATATTAAAATAAGCAAAAAAAAAAAAAAATATTTGATTCGTGTAACTGATTTTCTAGTAAAATATGCCATGGTTTACAACTTTCGTATGTTAGTTATTGTTTTGCATAATTTTTTGTCCATTCTATTTAAGTAAAGAAAATATATTGATAAAATACTGGTAAAAATTTCAAATATTTTATTTAAATTTTTGTAAAAAGCAATTGGATATATTTAAATGCGTCTACACTAACTAGAAGAGCTACAAAACGTCATTTATATACCATTTTATTGTTAAAATTGACGGAAAATGCTAATTTTAAAAACTGTGTACATCAGCAAAAATCCAATGAAACATAGCAAAACTATGTTATTCAACAACAAAAAATTTGAACACAATTTTGGGTGTATGTGTGTGGCGTATTTGATGCCCATTAGTTAACTGTTATAAATGTTCTGAAGGTGAAACACACACATATAATATTGAGGTCTTCGTTACGTTTTGTTTCCGTTATATCACATTAAGTAATTATATGTACTAAAGTCCTTTGTCATCCCATTAACTTCAGAACGGTGAGCGTTATAGCTATAAAAATAGGCTCTAAGGAGAGTAAAGTAGCTATACGCTACGCAATGGAAAGGCTTATAGCGCCACCTGGCTTCTAAATTCGGAATTAGTATTCTTGTCTGAAAAGTAATAAGAGATACGGAATAAATATAACTTACAGTTTTGTTAAGCATCATCGATTTATTAAGAAAAACACCTTCCGTACATTGATGATAGAAATAGAAGGCGTGTATTGTTACTGAAGGAAAACAACTTGATCACGAAGAATAAATTAGTCTAACGTCAGGCAAGTTCTCTGTTCGATGAAAACAACCAAACAAATATGCATTTCTTATTGCCCACATTATTGTATGCGTTATTGTGTTCAAGATATTTTTATGTAATAAATCGATGATGCTGAACAACTTTGTAGCTGGCTTTTTTATGCATCTTGTACCGTTTTTGAGATAACAACACTAACTCCGAATTTAGCCGCCAGGTGGGCTATAATTGGTTTCATTACGTATAGCACATAACTGTTGTACCTAGACTTCTTTTATGACTACAGCTCTCGCCGTTTTGAAGTCAGTAGGGAGACAAAAGACTTTAGTTGGCATACTTTCATACAATGGCACTTAACTCATCTTTTGTATCTGCTCATAGTAAAATAGCCACGAGGTTGTAAGCCGGATGTTGGTTGAATCTAACTATAGTCATAGGTTTCAATATCTACGTAAAAATGCCTGTTCGAATTTTCATTCGTTCTCTCTCAAGTGCGGATGATGATGCAGGCTATTTCTGTATTTAACTACTAATAAAAATGATTTTCTGTGTATTCATTTTGAGCTTAAACCTTCATAAATATATGAGATCACATAAGACGTGGTCTCACAGTTACTGCATGATTTTTTGCTCGAGTTAGGATTCTTGATTTCAAGTTTTAACAAAGTAAGGCGTGTTCTTACAGTTACTACATGATTTTTGGTGTATGTTACGGTTGTGTTCTTGTTTTAAGACTTTATAGAATTTTTTGTAGAATTTCTTAAGCCACAGTTTAAAGAGATATCAAAAAAAAAAAGAAAAAAAAAAAGAAAAGAAAAAAAAATAGAAGATAGAAGATACTGTTTAGAAAGATTAAATAGCTGTAACAACACTCCAAGTTTATAGAAATAAGTTTCCTTAAAGAAGTTTCATGCAACAAACTGAGCCCTGTGATTTTATTTCTTTGCATTTTCTTGTAATATATTTTAGAATATTTTATGGTACAACCAGATTTAGGTTTTTTGTATTTATTGTATTTAAAAAAGGCTTTATAACATTGTTTCCCAGACTTTACCATCTGCAAATTGACGAAACGTTATGCGTATCACAAAAAATGGACACGTTATGCACGCACAAAAAACAGCAGAACGTCAGAGTCCTTGCATCAGCGCAGCGTCTCGACTGAAGAAACAACATTTCCACCCCGCTTTTTATTGGTTTTTTACGTCGAATATTTGTCGAACGACGGTTTGTGATTGGTGTCTTGGCTGCGTCACATGCATATTTCTTCCGTGAGCCCCGATCGTGTTTTTGATGGCCGTTCACAGAGCTTTTTTTGTGCACACTTCACGCGACCATTTTTTGTTACACACGCACCGTTCCAACCCTCTTTAAGATTTTCGCATGTTCGCTGAGCATTTTCTGGAGGGAAAGAAATGGGCTTTACCATCAGAAGTTTCGATTTTTCGTACCTGTAACTGTATCCGCAAGCGCAACTTTGTTGTCTTGCTCAAAAATTTGAGTTCATACCTCTGAATATACCTGAATCTTGCAGAAAAGTGTCGCGGACCTGTGTTTGAAAAAAAAGGTTGTTTTATAACACTTTCTTTATATTGAGCATTATCTACTTGGATTTAACATTCGAAAATCAAGCAAATTCGAGTAAAATACCTAAAGTTTTTATCCAGTATTGGCTGTCCCTTTTCCTTTTTCTATATAACCAACATAAAAATTCTAAAATATAAAGTGCTTTACGCAAAAATTACACGCCGTTGTTTCCCCTTAAGATTAATTTTAAGCATCGTGTTTCCTAATACTACTGATCTGCTCAAAGCTTTTTGCAAAATTGTTCATCATTAAGCATTAAAAAGGCTTTGCAAACCCTCTTTACGATACAAGAAAATCTACATCAAAGTGCTTTTCCAGTAATAGTAACATAACAAACGTCTGCTCAGCGGCTATAAATTGGCAGCTTTTCAGTATTTTCCGAGTTTGTTTGTTTGTTTGTTGTTTTCATTATATTAAATATTTAGAGGAAAACAAAAATATAAATATTTATTCACAGATAAAAGTTGTTTTTAGTTTGGAGTAAAGCCAACAGACGTCCAAGAATTTTAGAGTATGTGAACCAGAAGCACGTCTCATGAACAAAAATAAGTAAATTTATGTCCATAATGCACACCAGGAGTCATTTATGAATACTGTCTGGAGATATTAAAAATGAAAAGAGAATACAAATATTGTTTATACGTAGGACGAAAGTAAGAAGGTTATATTTCTGTTTTATTGTGCCCAGAAGCCACAAATAAATTTACGAGCATTTCAATAATAAAAGGTTTTAACAGAGAGTGAATCTCTTCCTTCTTTTAATATTTTTCAAGTGTGAGGAGGTTGATATACTATTATCACAAAATCATAGGGTATTTCCACCATTAATGGGCACTTAAAGAGCAATATAAAAGCTAATTAATAACTGCTAATTATTAAAACTTCCCGGAAAGAAACTGTTTTCAAAACTTAACTTTGAAAATTTGTGTACGGTATAATTTATTACAGAATATTTAAAATTATATATTGTTATGTTGGCGACACCAGTAGCTGACACCGACGAAATATTTTGGCTCCAGTGATTGACACTTCATACTCCTGTAATTCACACCTAAGAATGATTAGAAAAGCATAATCATTTATTCTTTAATGAAAACCTTTAATAAAAAGAGCAAAAATATTTTATTATAAAGAGATATTTTAATCACATTATACAATTTTCTAAAACTAAGGGAAAATACTAGACAAAATTACAAATTAATAATATTAATAATAGGGTAGTTGACCATTAGTTGGTACTTTGGCAGATAATTTATTATAAAAAGCTTTTTAGAACTCTTATCAAATGGTGCTATCCAGTACCAATTTAGATATTTGTCTTCAATTTTATGCTTTTTTTTTACCTCCAGGGGGCTATTGGTATGAGAAAATGAGATTTTACTCTCATTGCAAAAAAGAGGCTGATTTTCAGTAGCTGACTTAACGCTTGAATTAAGATAAGTTCATCTTAAACCTGTTTCCATTTGAAGTATATTTCTTTTCAGAAATGAATTTGAACTGAATTGTATCAAATAATAGTATCTAAAAGAAGCCTGTACAGTTTTTTAACAAACAATTAAGGTTTTTATGTATTAAAGATGGGTTGTCAATTACAGGGTAAAAAAAATGGATTTTACCAGTTTGCCACTCATGTTAGTTATTGGTGTTTCACTCAAGTTCAGGATAAGTTGCCATGCTTACAATGGTCGCTTAAAACAAACAATCTAAATTCGGCGATAGAAATTTTCAGCTCTTTTGTGTATTTCAAAGTGCACTTCTCCTTATTGGGCGTCTTTCAATTGTACGTAAAGTGAAAAATTATAAGTTGAATCCATCAATATCGGTTAGAAGTAGCTGATTACTGGCTAACCGAGGAGCGGAGGTCCAAGATATGCAGTACTTCAAATCGGGCAGCACTGTAAATGTCTTATGCCGTCATAAATAACGAGACGATCCTTTTACTCAAAAAAAAAAAAAATAATAATTGAAGGCACATAAACGAATATATACAGTTAACGTACAGAGTTGGGTATTTTATGAAAAAAACAGCGTAGATGACGGGTTCGGCGAAGTCAGGCCTTACAGGCCTACCATCTGATTAAAATGCTGCCTCTGTACCTCTCACTCTCTGAAGGAGATCTCCTTTCCTTCAGCTGCGCATCTAGACCCTCAGTTGACATCACAAGTGGATTTTGAGAGGATTTCGATCACGTGGGGTTATTGCAGTAAGTGTCCAAAAGTTATGAGATTCCTCATGTCACTCTAGTGCAGTGGTTTCCAACCGGGGGGGTCGCGACCCTCAAGTGGGTCGTCATGACTTTTTTCGGGGGTCGCCGAAGACCGCTTTTGAAGGAAATGAATAGTAAACTATTTTCACGTTTCTCTGGAATGAGACACCCTTTCTCCCTTTTTGCTTTGGAAAGTAAAAATCCTTATTCTCGTCAGAGCTTTTGTATCAAAGGTACAAAAACTGATGTCGGCGAATCTAGGAGAGTTAACTAATGCTCGAGAACCTATGCATTAAGACAGAAGAATCGTAAATAGGAATTGCAATTAATTTAAAGGAGGTAATTAGTAGCCACCTTGAAGCTCTTAAATCTGAAATTCAAAGGTATTTCCCAGAGTTCAATGAACAATAGGTTACACTCGCGCGAAATCCATTTCACACATCTTTAGATGTCGTCGATTTCCTGATGAAGTGCAGATTGAATTTTTCAATTTGCAAAATGACCCCTCAGTAAGTGATTTATACCAAGATAAACCGTTAACACAATTTTGGTGTGCTATGCGTTGCTTATATCCGATAATTTCTAAGCTTTCATGTCACATGTTAGTGCCATTTGCATCAACTTATCTGAGTGAAGTTGGATTTTCAACTCTTGCAGATTAAAACAAAAGCCAGTAATAAATTAGATGTTTAAGATGATATGCGGGTGGCTTTGACCAATATTCAGCTAAGAATAGCAAAATTTGTCAAATTCAATCTCAATCCTCCTACTACTAATCAGTACTTAATAAAAAGATGTCAATTTTAAATTGGGCGAGATATATTTTTTCATTATTAATTTTTTGTTTGTTTGTTTTGTTTATTTGTTTGTTTCTGTGATTATGGCAACGCTACGCAAGGGCGATATGCCAAGTATGGGCGGTGCCTTGGTAGGATGACTTTCTAAGGGGTTCTACCGCACATTCACGCTACATCTGGAGCAAACCTACCAAAACTCCATACCGTTATATCGACAGCCGCGAGATGGGACCCGAAATCAGGACCTTCACACTTTGACCGTCTACCACTTTCAGTGGCATAACCTCTGTGACATGGTGAGGCTTTTTTGTTTGTTTTATTGGTCAAACATGGCAGGTGTGTGTGAGTGGGGGGGGGGGGGAATCGCGAACATTTTTGAAAAATCTAAAAGGGGTCGTAATTAAAAAAAGGTTGGGAACCACTGCTCTAGTGTATAATTCTGGAAAACCCTTGAAACACTTAGGGATTTATTTGTTCTATAACGTTAGAACTACACATTATCAGAGGTATGTAGCTTATAGTCGATGACTTTACGAGACCGCTCAGATCAAAAGTTATGCGAGAGATTCAAGTATTGAGGGGTAAAGAAAAGGGAGCATCACTCATACTCAAAAGTACTAATTATTCGTAATTATTTGGACAACGGCACAGCGTCTTGAGTGCTCGAACAAACGAGATTCCAGCGGCGTACGCAAGAGGGGGGATTCTTGGGGATCAATATATATGTATAAAGGGTTTTCTAATAGGGAGGATACAATTTCAAATGTTTAGAATAGCAACACTGCGTATTCTTTTTTTGACATTTCTTGTGTCATTTGTGTTTAGTACGCAATGCAATTTAATCATGGAATGATACACCCTAGAACAACGTTTCGAAATTATTAAATTGTTTTATAATTATTAAATTGTTTTCAAAATCAGTGTTCATATGTGAATACTGAGAGAACATTGAGAAGAATTCATGCACGAGATTATTCGGTTTTTGTGATTTAACACCTTGTGATTTCTTTCTTTCTGGATATGTTAAGCCACAAGTTTATGCTGACAATCCAATAACAATTGAGCAATTAAAAACTAACGTTGAACGTGTTATTCGTTAAATAACACCAAAAATGTATGTGAAAGAGTGATGGAAAATTGGGTTGGCATAATGCGGTATGTACAGAGAAGTCGCGGAGCTCACATGAACGATATTATTTTTCATACTTAATGGCACAATGTAAGCTTTCAAATTAATGACATAATATAAGCTATCAAATTGTTTAACTATCAAACAGCAGTTTGAGGGCCGACTAAACACTCGAGGTTCAAATAAGAAGGAGTCAAAATGTAGATGTTGTTTTTAATTATTTGTTTAACCCTCTCGTCGCCGAATTATGAAAAATCAGAGAAAAAAAATCTGTCTAGCATTTGATGCATCTGAAATACTATTATAAATCATGCAAAAATATTTTTTTTCTAATGTCGATTAATATTAGATTTTTCTAATAATAATTTCTGCATTTTCGAAGCATTTTGTTATGCTAAAATTAGTATAAAGGGATGCACATATTAGGTAAAGTTTGAGAAATAAGAAAAAAAAACTATACTTACCTTAAAAAGAAAAAAAAATGGTAAAAAAAGCAGCGTAAATATTTTCTTAATTTTTCTCCTGGAACAATGAAGCGATAACTGTAAAAAAATTATCTAACTACTACTGCAATCTAGGCACGATTTATGCATCTAGTTAAGAGCCTCGTATACCTTCTACATGAATTAATGATATTGATATCACTGAAAGAAAAAAATACTAAATTGAATTGTTTTCTCTCTATTGCTATTTGAAGTAGGAGCCTCATATGAGGTTCAGGGTGACGAGAGGGTTAATATTATTTTATTCAGTTATTATTTAACATTGATGCACTATACATTAATACCCGTATTAGTAGGAGTGGTAAAATTGCTTCCTGCATACCAAAATAGACATTTCTTGCTTTATATTTGATGTCCCTAACATCAACAGTGTCATCAGGCAAATTTGTTCTTCTATCATAGACAAGTCTGTTATATTATCTCAATAACTGAACAAAAATAGAAAAAGTAAGCAACAAATAAGGTTTTTCAACTTAACGCACTATTGCGCGCTTCTATTTTAATTCGGTAAAAACATAGCGTCCACGTAAGCGGCCGCTGATTTTGACAGGATACACGTAAATTTCCGTAGTTTTTTGCATAGATAAAAAGGTCTCTATCGGGCCAGATAGGAGGGCCTCGCGGGCGGTATCTGGCCCGCGAGTCGTAGTTTGGAGACCCCTGCATAGTAAGTTAAATGCTAACAAGCTTTCACGTTTAAAAAAATAGCAACACTATACAGATTGTTTGAACATGAAACATGGATCCAGACATGAAGATATAAATAATTTATGAGGCCAAAATTTTGCTGAGACAAGCAGATAAATGTGTAACAAAGTATATTTAGTATGTATTTATTTTCCACTTGTACTTGTTTGTTTAATAATCTACATTCTCTGTGAAGAATGGTAACTTCATAGCTAGTATGCATACAACCTACAAAGGAATTATCGTGGTCAGGATTTCTATTTTCTTAAACGGCGCTGAAAAAGTTCTGAGGAGTGGCAAATGTTTCAAGTTTTTCCAACTTATTTTCACCTAGTTACTTTGTGTCTCATTCTTCATTAGCCAGACAATTAGTAACAAGAGTTTTTCTTTTCCAAATGTATTTGCTCTCTTAATATTTGCAGTAAATACTTGACTACAGAATTTCGGCCCTTAACATCGACTTGATTAATTATCCTACCTCAGCTAAATAAATGACTTTTATGAGCTAGTAATCATAAAATGAAAGGTTCGTTATCTTTGCATCCGACTGAAAAGCATCAAATCCCTGTCTGCCTGTCTACCGAAGCGATCCAGAGTGCTATTAAACGCTCCAAGTAAAGCAGTATAATCTACTTATTAAACTTACTAGCTTTAATCTTCCTGTAATCTCCTGTCAGATGGGCTTAATTTTATACGCTCAGTAATTGGGAAATCGATTTCTGGATTTCTTTGTAAACTAAAAGATGCCCTTTATTTGCTTACGCGAACGCGTACTGCCATATTTCACAGCGTGATAATGAGAATAATTAGCCGAAAATCGGCTCAATGTTGAATGCAAGCACCTAAGCAGCTTGTATAATTGCAGAGATGGCTGCTTGGGGAGAGTGGGTTAGGTTTTCTTTAGTTTTCTTTCTAGACCAGTGATCTTCAAACTTTCGACCTCCTAAAAGGCCATTTTCTGCTTCACTTACCGTCTGGCTTCCCGCAGTGCTTTAATTGATCCGGCACGGTAGCTGTTATCGGTTCGTATAAGCGAGAGTGTCATGCAGATGAAATTTTACGAGAGTATAGATAAAAATAATTATCACATTCATCAATTATTATCGCTGTGATGAACATTAAAGTTTAATTATTACAATATACTGTCTTAATAATTTTAGATAAATAATCATAAAGTCATTCAATGTACACGTACATACCTACACTCAGGCGCGTAGCCAGGAAAAATTTTCGGGGGGGGGGGGGGAATATGCGACTGGAAAATTTTTCGGGGGGGCGGGGATATGAACTTATATGTGTATAAAGAGACGGAATTTCAATACTAATCCAAACATTTCGGGGGGGGATATATCCCGATATCCTCCCCTGCCTACACTGCTGTGTTCTTTCATACGGAGATTTAAAACCAAGTTTTACTTTAATTTATTCACTATGCAATATTTTCTGCTAGATGAAGAAACATTTTTTATATGTGTATTTTTATATGTGTCGATTTACAATGATTTTTATTTTTCAATTTAACTCGATATTTTGATTCAAATTCATAAAAACTTTTCTCGAAATGAAAAAAAAAAAAAAAAAACACAGGAAGTATAGCAAGAGATAAAAATTATCAAAGCAAAAATTTCAAAGGTATTTCAGTTGTACCTAATTTCAATTTCAAGGTAACAACTTTATACAATATGCACCAATACATCATAGAATATCTGCAAACCTGTTATAAGAAAGCGTAAACTTGTCAGATTATTTATTGATAAAAGCAAATTTTTAGATCTATTCCCCCTCCTCAATGATAAAGTCTTAAAACGGAAACAAAAAAAGCTGTATACAATTTTGCACTTAAAATTTAGCACATATTTAAAAAAAATAAACAGATAAATTTTGGTCTTAGTTTAAAATTTTGAAAAATCCACCATTCTCAGATTTTACTGATTATTTTCACAACCTAAATTTTGATAGAATATCTACCAGTAAATCGACGAATTTCATTTCATATTGTACATATATATGCAGAAAAACATGAAGATATATACTAATCTACTTTTAAAATCTGAAAATTAATGCATATTCCAATACAATAAAATATGAACAATACATGTTCCAATATTTAGCGGTTCTTCGACGAATTTTAACTTTAAGAGAGTACGCCTCAAACACCGTTAGACCCACTGGCGTAGCCAGGGGGGGGCCCACCGGGCCCGTGCCCCCCCCGAAATTTTTTCAGTTGTTATATATATATATATATTGCAATTTGCAAAAAATGGATCGTCTCATGAATCCTTGTAGTGTGATATTTGTCTAATCTTTTTGATAAACGTTTTCTAGATCATTTCACATTGAGAAGGAAGTAAAAAAACAAGTCAATAAAAAGGTTAAAAAGTGCCTTTAATCACTAACCCGTGGTGACTTTCGACACGCCTACACACCAGAAAAATATACATTTGGGCAATATCCTACTCCCGGGATACTAAAAATTTCCCCCTCCCTATAACCTCAGCTCGTTACTGTTGTACCCTGTGAAGTTTGTATCCCCAAGTGTTATCAGCTTTCATGGCCACCTGTGGTATTTTTAAACTATGGTGTATACAAAAATAGTACTTTCTACTAACGATAAAATTACAAGGAGGGGCACAAGTTGACCCTTTCCCCACCATTCCCAAGGTCCAGATGCTCGTGTTTTTGACTAGCGTGTTGCTCTGTACAGTTGGTGGGTTCGAATAGAGATTATGGCCTCAAGAAAGTGCCCGTTGAGTAGAAGTATAGGAGAAATTTTAAAAATTCTAAAAATTATACATAAGTTTGCCTGCTAACAATGAAGACTCAAATCTACAGGAAACGGACAAAGCAATAGATGAACAGATATTGCCAGAAAACTTCAGAAAGCACATCAGGAAAAAAAACTAAAGTAAATACTCAATATTTCATTGTGTGTTTTTAAATGATAATATAAACGATGACATAATAGTTTCTTAAGTATGTTGAAAAATTTGTGTTATCAATGAATAATGAAATTATAATGTTAATGAAATTATTATCATATTTTCATTAATATGTAATTTAAGAAATATTTCCATTATACCCACCCTTTCAACTGACAAGAGGGTAAATCTGTAATTTGTTTTTCTGTTCTAAAGTTTTATAAAACTTTATGAATACTATTTTACATGCTCTGGTGAAGAATAAATGAATATTTGAAATATCTAGTGATGCACTTGATATCCGGCTGATTTATCAATATCTGAAATATCATCGGATATCCGAATCACAATCACCGGATATCCGGCTCACGACTAAATAAGGTCTATCAACAGTCCACTAAGTAGTCAACAGTCCACTAAGTCCACTGTATTTTTTAAACTAAAATTACCCTCAGTAATGTTTTCTTCTTAATATTTTTACTGCTCACAGTTAAAAAAAAAAAATTAAATATTCATAAGTGCTTTCCTTTGTAATTTAAAACCGCAACCAATGAGAACAGCAGTTTTGCTTTGAAAGTAATCTGATAACAGCAAACCATTAATGCACTACCTAATTCGTTATATTAAAGTTTATCAAATAATATTAATTAGTTTATTTCTCCCATGAATCACTTTTTAAAATCTGTTTACAAGGAATACGTTCAATAAAAGAGAAATTTCTCACAAGCCTGAGCCTGGTTTGGGCTCGGGCTGAGTCCATCTCATCTCTAGTGCCCACCCCCCTGACATATGGCTCACCAACTGGCGATGAGTGCAACCCCTCCCCCCTCAATAATTTTAAGAACTTATCCGTTCTGGAAAAATACTGAATGCAAATTTCCAAAAAGCAAGAACTTTCGTCAGCATTGTAGGAGTACGCAGAATGGAAGTAGTATGTTGCCAAAGTAAAGAAAACGAAGTTATAATTTTTATGTATTGTTAAAATATTACAGGTTTGAGAGTAACTAAGTGATATCATTTCATTCACTTTAGTCGTAATTATGTGATGCACGAGCGAATATTGACACATATTGAAATAATTTTCGCAAAATCTCAAAATCTAATCAATATTTTTGAAAAATTGGAAGCCTAGAATTTAAGTGGAGTGACAACCTATCATGTCTCCCAATTTCGTTTCATTCCCTGCAGTCTTTATTTCGTGATGCTGGAACAAAATTTCAGCATTTTAAAACGATTTTCACAAAATCTCAAAATGTAATCAAAATATTTTAAAAATTCAACGCCTATAAATTAAGATTAGCAACTACCTATCATATCACCAAATTTCGTAGCATTCGTATTAGTCGTTACTCAAAATCTAATAAAAATGTTTAAAAAATTGGACACCTATAGTTTATGTTGAACAACCATCTATCATGTGCCCAAATTTCATATCATTCGCTTTAGTCGTTATTACGTAATGCGTTTACGCACAAATTTACGCAGTTTGAAAAGATTTTCACAAAATCTCAAAATCTAATCAAGATTTTTTTTTAAATTCGACGCCAGTGTTTCAAGTTGAATTACCACCTATGATGATACCAAATTTCATTTCAATCGTTTCAGTCGTTTTTACTTGATGGTCGAACACAAATTTACGCAGTTTGAAACGATTTTCGCAAAATCTCAAAATGTAATCAAGATTTTTTAAAAATTCAATGCCTATGTTTTAAGTTGAGTGACCACCTATCATGACACCAAATTTCATATCATTCGCTTCAGTCGTTTTTACGTGATGCTAGAACAAAAAAAAAAGCGTCACGGACAGAATGGCAGAACGACAGACAAACTTTTTTTTGAGGGTCGCACCGGATTCCTAGGTGCTTGAAACGGATAGAAACCGCAAAATTTTTGAATTCCAAGAAATGTACAGACAAAAGTCTAATTTTATTTATATAGATGTACTTTGAAGAGATTTAATTAACAACTCAATACTTATTCAAGTCAAAAATTTGCAATTAATTATATTTTTTAAGACTGCTTAAGAACAAAAGTTCTATATATTTTGAACCAACTTTATTCCAAAAACCAGAATTTTCGAAGATTTTCTTCTAGTGGCATCTGTGTTATTTCAATACGTATTTTGTTAGCAATGTGCAGAAAATTTTAATCTTGTGATCAACCTTATTCCAAAGAGCAGAGTTTCGGAATTTTTTTTCAAGTGATGTCTGGGTTATTTCAATATTGTTTCTGCATTGTATACGTATAATATTCTAATCCTGTCACCAACCTTATACAGAAGGGCAAAGTCCTGTCACCAACCTTATACAGAAGGGCATGTCTTTGTTATTTTAATATTGTATTTGAATTGTGTAGGGTATTTTAATCTAGTGATCAACTTTATTTCAGAAAGAGTTTTGGATGATTTTCTTCAAGCTATATTTTTCTTATTTTAATTTGTGTCTGCATTATTTAGAATATCTCAAGTATGTGAGTCACATTATATTAAAAACACGCATTTTGAAAAAAAATAAAAAGATAAATAAAAAATCTAGTCATAAGATTTTCTAGGTTAATTATGTGTTACTGCATAAAACTACATTTTAACTTATTAATTGCAATAAGAAACTGAGTTAGTACAGCCTGTGCATTATAATTAAAGGTTTATTTTTTTTAAATTAGCGTCGCTGTTCTGTGGCTGTTAATTATAAAAATAATAATAGGTTTGTGTTGGCATGATACAGGTTGATTTTAAAAAAAAAAAAAAAGTGACCAATTTCAGAACATCATAAAATTTTAAGTTATTTCCACGAAAATTTCAATGTGGTTTCCTTTAGCATAGTACATTTTACGCAAACGTTTAGGTCAAGCCAAAAGATCTTTTTAGACCATTTTTGGAGGTATTTTTCCAACTTCCTCTTTGATTGCTTTTTAAAGCCCTTAATCTGTTTTTACCTTACGTCTATTTAATTGTTCTTTCAAGTATCCCATAAAAATTATCGCAATTAGCACAGTCAAGGGATGACGGTAGCCATTTTTCAGGAGAAATAAAGTTAAATAAAGTTAATTTTTTAAAAATCTTTCAGCCATTTGACAATTGACCTTCCAGTATGACTTGGTGCAGAATCTTGGTGTAAAACAAAGTTTTCTTGGGTGTAAAGACGTTTACTTTCTTTGATCATGTGCTCCAGACCTTTATTCTGATAGTATTTAGCATCAATTTTAACCTTTGGTTCTACAAAAAATGTTTTTATTAAGCCTTGAGAGGACATTCCCATCTATACCACAGTACCTAACGTTTAACTTGCCTTCTGCAAAACAGCCGCGTCTTTGCGACGATGTTCGCAATATATTGAACCTCCTTTTGCCAGTTGTGAATTACAGACGAAACAACGCTTCATCAGAAGTTATCCATGTTTTGTATCTACCTTTGCGTAACATTAAATACAGAGGCCAAGAACATGTTCTTCGTTTTTCTACAGTGTTCGCAGATATTTGATGACAAACTAGTTTCTTCAATTTTTATAGGCAATTTTCTTTATCTGACGACAAATTGTCGATTGGGATACCTGTTTCTTTTCGAAAGTTCTTTGAGGAAGAGGATTTTATACAACGATAAGTCTTTTCAGTTTCTTTTTTTCTTTTTCACCAAGGACTTCCTTTCGTCCACATTTCCCCCCCTGGAGCTCTTGATTGCCAGCCAAATTTTATTTCTTTTCAAAGTTTAGATAGTTATACATTAGAAAAATGCCTTTTCTGAATTTTAAATGCTTTATTTATAACAGAATTTGAGCAACCATCCTACAAAAGTTAAAAATTTCGTTTCGGGCTTGAGGATCTAATTTCGGAGCCAAAATTTACTCCCACTAATAAAAGTAGTTCGATTGGTAATTTAAACGTTTAATTTTTTAAATAAAACTGGTGGTAAATTAAAATTTACCAAAATAATTATACGCTTTTAAAATTGGTCACTGTAATTTTGAATCAACCTGTATGTATTAGTTATATGCAGCTGCAAATGAGCTGATTGAAAATCCGGGATAGATTGATATATTTCCTGTTTATAACAATAAAATTTTACATAGAAATATTTTTTAGTACGGTCTTTTATTGAGAATTAAAAATCATTTATTTAGTTTTCTTTTCAGTATCTTCCTTTAGATATATTTATTGTAGAATAAGACTTATTGTAGTAGCAGATACGGGCCTGGATTTAAAATAAAATCTTATCTGGTTGAGATAATTGCTAGACAAACCGGTACATAAGCATCTATCTACAGAGATAATTATATTGAAGAATTATTAATTAACTCGCGAAATTAATACTGAATAGCATCTTTAAACATATATTTATAAGGATATTTTTTGTGAAATTACTAATTAAGTAATATTATAATTAGAATTAGCAATTAGAATCTTATTATTAGTTATAATTAGTACTTAGAATATTATTTCTAATTATAATTAATAATTATAATTAATAATCATAATTTTTTTAAATTTAAGATTAATTAATAATTAAAATATTTCTAATTACAATTAATAATTAAAATATTAATTGGTTGGACAAAACTCTCTGTGCCCCTCCCGAAACAAAATCCTGGCTACGCCAGTGGTTAGACCAATATCGGCTTGAAATTTATGCACAAGCATGCAAGTATTTAAAAAAAAAATGTTTCTTACTGCAAAAATCTACCAATGCGTCCGTTCGAAAATAAGGTTAAAATTTATTTTGAAAGATTAAATTAAAAAGTTCTGCCCTACCCGCCGTATTCACTACACGATGCTTCTACTGATTATCACTTGTTTCGATCGAAGACATATGACTTCGATCGAAACTTAGTACTGTCTTCGGTAGTACTAGGCATTACTACCGAAGTCTTATGCAAGTGCCGAAAATGAATCGATTTTTGTATAGCATTAAAAAATAGCGAGAATTTATTGAATATTCCAATGTATATGTACAATATATATGTTTTATGTGTGTTAGTTTTGGATGCAAATATCAGTGCAAGTATTATTTTAATTTCGGCAGATTGTACTATGCATAAAAAAGGGAGTATTATTCAGATTTATTATTGGGTGTTCATTAATTCAGTGCCTGTTCTGCCATGTGTGCAAGGGGTGCACCGCACACAGGCGGCCTAAAAACAGGGCCGGCCAAGTCCACTCGCTATTTTTTTTTTACTACGTAATATCTTTGTACTGCATTACTGAAACATTACTTTATGTTTTTTACATCAATCCATAACTAACAATCCCTACATATTCATATACACGATCTGATACTTGAATTTGCACACGATGGAGATCGCCAAACATAGTTCATGTAAAATAACAAGATAGTTTTTCTCTAAATACATTTTTCATTTGTTGTTCCATAAGAAAAATGTTTCCTATTAAATGACTATATATATACAGTAAAACCTCTCTAAGCGGCCACCCCACTGTACCGAGAATATTTGACCGCTCAGAGGTGGTGGCTGCTCTGAAGGATTTTATTTACTATCATGACATAATTGCTATAATGCGTAGTATAATTAAGTCTGACGCATATTCTTTATTTAAAAGGAAATTTAAAACTTACCTAAAGAGAAAATAGTACTTTATTTAATGCTTTCTTGCATTTTTGAAAAAAGAATACAATTTGTGTCTCTTTTAAGTTTTTACTTTACTCTGAAACAACCTTTCTTTCAAGTTCGTTTTTTCTCTTTAAAAAGCAGATCTCTAACCGATTCGTTTGCAATTGCTTCGGGATTATCGATAATTTCATAGGTTTTCGCTAAAGTCGCTTGTGTTGAAAGTTTAGCTTGCTCGCCATTACAAACATCGTCAAGGACCGAATTAGTGCCTGAAAGGCACAAAAATTCATTTTTAAAAACATTTATACACACAAACATACTGTTTAGTTAATTTAAATCAACCTCAAATTAATTTTACATTTGATTAAAAGGATTTAAAATACGCTTGCCTTCGCCAGACTCCTTATTTTGAGTTTTTCCGCTCAAAATTAAAACATGGAATGAGTAGAATTTCCCCGAAAGATGAGATGGGCCATCCCACTCGGTGGCCGCTTAGAGGGGGTTGGGTGTCCGCTGATAGAGGTTATTTTAACATTAGGTCTATAAGCCTAAAAATCCATGCCGTGAAAAATTAGCCGTTTAGAGGGGTGGCCGCTCGGAGAGGTTCCACTGTATATATATACATATATATATGTGTGTGTGTGTGTGTGTGTATGTATGTGTGTATTGCCCTGTATGTATGTATTGGCCCTGCATTGATTGTTTGATTTGTTAGAAAGCTGCAAGGTTATTGAAATGTGGACAACATTAAGATATATTTATCATTTTCTTTTTTAAAGTGAAAAGAAGAGAAACGATTATTCACGATTAGTTTAGATTAGAAAGAAACGCGATTAGATTTTTGCTTTAAAAGTTACTAAATTTTTGGCAAATGTTGTAAGACATTTTTATCTTTGAATTATGATATTTTAAACGTCATTTGCTTGTGCATCTTGATAGAATAATTTTTTTAACCATATGCTTGTGAAAACTGTAATTTATTGTAACAGATGAGAAGCAGTAAACAAATTTTTTACTCAAACTACATTAAATTGAGTTCTTCGAAAATATGATAGCAAGCTCTAAATCAACATAACTAAATATATTTTTCTTTAAAAAAGTATTTTTAATGTATTTCTACATTTTCTTCAATTCTATTGATTTCATAATCAGTGCAAATTATTTAATCATTAAAAGAGTAAAAACTCAAGCAATTTGTGATTATAGTATATTCTTTAATTAATTAGTAATGGTGATATTTTTTGCTACCTTGACAGTAAATTGGATACATTACTGTTGACATTCACAGATCTCACTTTTTTTTAAACGCAGGCATATTTTTAATTGAATCAAAACTGTAACCCGCATTTTACAGAAAATACTGTCGCATTAAATTAGTAAAAGTTTTTAACAAGCAAAATAGTTTTTAACGAAACTATTTTAAATTTTTCTATGCATCGATTTTAATTAAGGCATTGAATGAGATTTAAAACACTTTGTTTAAATTAATGCAAAGTTTGTTGAACTAGTTTGAATTAATTGATTGGATTGTTAAAAATGCATCCCTTAAACTGAATTATTTTTACCAAAATCGGGCATTCACCTTTCAACATAATTAACTGATCTAGTGAAACTTTAGCAATTAATTATAACGTTAAAAATTTAACAAAAACAGCCTTTATGATCCGAAAAGTTAATTAATCTTCTTTTCTAAACGCAATATGAATTATCACAATTGAAATGGTAAATCAATCATATTTTGTACTAATATTAGAATCTTGTGAATCTAAATAAAAGTACACTTAATCAACTAACTCATTCGATTCGTAATATTATGAATTATCCCAATTGATGTTTTAAACTACGGGTTAAGCAGTACTGGGAACGCAACCATAGTAGGGATATACGTGAAACGTCTTGTATAAGTAACAGAGTGTGTATACGTGTACTATGTATAGATACCGCGGACAAATATTTTAAATAAATATATTTTAAGCAAAAATAATTAACATTTGCATTATTCTTAGGAGAACAATAAATTAACAATCAAACATGGAATAAGCCTATCAGAATGTTGAATTCGGTGTTTGATAAAATGTGAAAAATTCTATTTTTTTTTTTTTTTTAAGATGAAATATAAATTAGACAATATGTAAAAACATCGATGTTAAACAAACATTTGCTTCCCAAACAGAAACACCATAACCATTGGTCACTTTGGTTTTTGGTTTATAGGCGTATGCCACGTATAACGTCACAGTGTTTTTTTGTAAGCAAAAGTAAGCCAATACTTTTACTCCATGTGATCATTGAGTTATTTATAGGGAACATGGAACAAGCCTACTGCGAAGTTTGAATTTCTTCAACATAAGATATAAAAGTGACTAAGTGAAAAACATCGAGCTCAGAACATCGGTGGTTAAAAAAACATCGTCTTCGAATAAAGGAAACAAATCGATGAATAAAGAAAAAAAAATAAGTGTTTTGAAAGCATCCACATCGATGTCGCATCTATATTTTCTCTACCCGTTCATCCCGCTCAACTGGCTGTTATTTTGGCATGCTTTATTTCAATTATTTTTGATGCCATGCACCTGCTTTCAAAATTATCCAATCGCTGCTTGCTTACATTAACTTCATTGAACTTATAGTCTTCAGTTGTGACTGTGTAGCTGGGCGCTTGTTCTTTCTGAAAAGAGTATGAGTTCGCCAAAGTGTTCAATTAGCATCTTAATTTCTCTATCACTGCACGTCTATTCGATTCTACGAGTTAAACAAATGGAGTGCGCAGGAAGCCACCATGTTTGAAATAAAATTAAAAGTTGCACATCCGCGCTCTGCATAGCAGAAAGTAAATACCGTAACACTAAATTAACCAATATTCAATCTACTGTTTATAAATAAGGTTTTGGAAAATGCAATTCATTTTTATATGATACTTTTTCATAACAAGAACTTCGACACGTTACTATTATTGAGTTCCAAAACAATCATATCAGAGCACGGTAAAACATCGACCAATTTATGTAAGAGCACATAAATACAAATTCCTTTTGAATTATGAAAAATAGTAAAAATTCTATATTTATAATAAAATCTCCCAAGAAATGCTCGATAAAGATAATTTAACCCATAGTTTTCTTTGTACTTTCGATATCTGAAGAAGAAAGGGGGTTTTTTTCTCTGACATGATGCAAAGCTTTCTAGTGGGCGAGATAAAAATAAGCGTAAAAATACTCAGAATTATCGATAACAATAGAAAAAATTGACAGGAAGGAAAAAAACTGGGAAAATCCATTTCATCTCGTCTAAAGCTATTTGATATCTTAAAAGCGTTACTCACATTGGAGCTTCGTCCTTTGACAGGTTGTTTGATTTATTTAAAAGGCATTGTTCAAAACACTTTTTTTAACTAGGGACAAAAAATGCATTATCACATATACGGGGTCCTGGAATGAGAGCATGAAAAAATAAGCTAGAGTTTACTAAAATCAAAACAAAGAGTTCATTCAAGTAATCAATCGAGAAAGTTCTGCAGTATTGTTCTCTCTATTAGTGTTTCGCGTAAAATATAGTTATAATTAGAAAAAAAAATCTTGTTAAATTATTTTGGGCGGTATAAAAATTTAAATTTTCTATTTACGTAATCAATCGAAAAAGTTCTGCAGGATTGCTCCCTCTATTAGTGTTTCGTGCACAATATAGTTATAATTTACCAAAAAAAAAAAACCAGAAAAAACCAGAAAAAAAAACTCTTGTTAAATTATTTTGGGCCGTATAAAATTTTTTATTTTGCATTTACTTAGATTTAATCACCGAAAAATGTTAATCCATCGTAAAATTTTTCAGATTTTTTACGTAGCTTTGTAATTGTATATGCCTGTGATCACTGGAAAGGAGTAAGGTCAGTGTTTCTGGGACACCCTGTATGCACTTTTAACACAGTCATAGGAAAAATTATTCTCCAGGCTACAAAATTAAATTTCTGGGAAAAACAATTTCATGTTCAGACAACTGAGTTTCCTGCATGCTCTCCAGACCTTATGCCGCTCGCTTTTTGATGGGGCAAAGTAAAAGATGAGATGTGTCGTCGTATAAACAATACCTGACCATACTTTGGGATGAGATTCAAGCGTTGTTCGGAGAATCTACCATTTGGAAGATTCAATTTCACCAAAGTACACTTATAATTTCTCAAAAGCGACTATAGTCTTACTTTTTCCATAAATTTAATATTGCAGGTTGAAAAAAGCATTTTTTTTTGGGGGGGGGCAGTTCAAGGAGTATAGTGTATACATTTTTTTCAGGCCCGCCCTGTATATTTGTCAAAATGTCGAAGAGAATAAGTTGCAAAACAAATCAAACACCTTTTTACCTGAGGAATATCAAACTCTACTAACTTGTCGGGACATTTTGAGAGTTCTAAAAGTCAAAACTAATTAGACAGACAAATTGAGCATCCGCGAAAAACTGGCTAGAAATAAACTCGAACGTCATTTCTGACTAATCAAAAGCTCTTCGACGATATACCAACAAAAATGTAACTTAAATCTACCATGCTAAAAGTCTTCTTTAGCTTTCTGGCGAAATTTCAATTGCAGAAAGGTTTTTATGAAGACGAATTTGAGGGACAGTCATATTCATCGTACAAACAGGAAACTTGTTATGTCTAATAAACACTGAGCAGTCGCTCAAATTAGCAATGAAGGTATCATAAATAGACTGTCGTTAAGTCATTGCCAGGCAAAGCAAATTGTAAGTTACAGCTTTAGCACAAAGTTACTAAAGGAAACACAAATACGGTTCAACAAAACACGTCCTTTGAAAAAAAAAATAAAAATACCTCTGTCGTTCCAGATAGTAGTAGACAATGCTTGCTAAAGTAGGCTGTGCAACAATTCCTTAAATCACAAGACACGAAGTTTTACCCCAGTGGTTTCTTCAAGCTGATTACACTCTACGAATAATGTCTCAATTCCGGTAGCGACTATGTCAAAAAATGGTGCAAAGTGTATAAGTTCATGAGACTTAGTTTTTATTTATTTATTTAATAGCTAATAAAGTTTAAAAAATACGCAACTAACTTTCAGAACGAACTCTCGTGTATATCTCCTGGTAGTCAGCCTGATTTATTGTAATTTATATAACTAGCTTTACTTTCCATCTGAGATCAATTTTTAAAAGATAAAGGTTTTGTTACTGTCTACATTTATTTATTGTATGAATGTTGATGTCAATTTTTTGGAAAACACTGTTTCAAGTTTGAAAATAATCATAAATTAAACACGGAGACAAAAATAAGACTGCTTTTTTTTAAGTGTAAAATTATAGCAATTTTTCATGATATTGAGATGTATTGGTAAAAAATGAATATCTTCAGAAGTGGTTTAAGTTGTAGAAGTTTCGTTAAAATAAACTATTTTTAATCAACCTAATTATAATGCAGGTTTATTTTTAATCCGGATACATAAAAGGTGTCTCTTATTTAAGTTATCTGAAGATATCTGTTACTAACATCACATCAATTTTAATAGATGTGATAAGTATCATATTTTATTAAATTCCAAAAATATTTTGCAACAAAATTATCCTATAGTGTTTTATAAAAAAAAATCATTAAAATAACTTAAATCAAAAAGCATTTTATATTTACACTTTAGTTCTTTACGAAAAATGAATAGATCTAACATGAGAGTAATACTTTCACTTGTTAATATTACTTTATTTGTATTTCGTAAAGAATTCCGTTATTGGCAAAAGCAATTCAATACTAGTTCGCTTGAACTCGGATTTGTCACAATTCCCTTAAACTAAATCTATTTCTCTATATTTTGCTTCGTGGTGTGACAAGTCTACTAT
The DNA here is from genome assembly GCA_038373885.1 of Cheiracanthium punctorium. NCBI lineage: Eukaryota > Metazoa > Arthropoda > Arachnida > Araneae > Cheiracanthiidae > Cheiracanthium > Cheiracanthium punctorium. The sequence continues at coordinate 159,198 of JAWZYV010012539.1, forward strand.
TTTCCTGGGTAAACGGTTAGTCTAGCTCTTTGTCGGAGTTTTTAGTAAATCTCTTTCTTTATCTTTTCTCTTTTCATGACAGGAGGACATTCATTTCGATACACGGTTGGAACGATTATTTTCCAGAAAGAGATTGAATGGAGGCATGCATCTCTTATTCCTTTCTTCATCACTACATCATGCTCAGAACAATACCTCCTCTTTTACTAAAATCTTTAAATTATAAAACTTTTTGTAATATGGCCCTCTTCAGTGACTGTAAAAACACTGTCAAATTGCATTACTGTTAAATACAGTAAAATCTCGATTATACGAGAGCGGATAATCGGCTATTCTTTCCAGTACCAGCCCATACAGCAATCATGTTTGCAGTGACGTCGTGGCGACGTTACATTGCGTCACGTTCGTAACATCTCAAGCGACGAAATGGCGTTAAAATTCACGTGACGAAGGCATGATGTAAATGCACACACTTTCTGTGACATCCCTTCATGTTAGGTAGACTAAATTCGAGATCCAGGGTCTCTAGACTGAATCACGCCCACCAATGTATGTTTCCTAATTTGTATCAATGCGCGCGCGCCATTATACGATAATTTGGAACTGTAATGTACTGCGAAAATGGGCGGTTGTGCTGTACCAAATTGTTCCAGTCATTCGAGAAAAGATTTCAAGATGATTCAGTTTCATTTCCGAAAAAAAGAAAGCTGAAATGGATAAAAAAACAAAGAGAAGAATCGATTGGAAACCAGGCGCACGAGCTCAATGATGCATATAATAATTCTTGTCCTTCATTTTTCTCTTTAGATTTTTGCAAAATAAGTTTTTTTAATTACTTGACATATAATTGTAATTAGATATATTTTATTGTATTCGATACTGATTGGTATTTTAATTGTATTTTGCATTAAGCCATTTCATATATGGGTTGCCAACACTGTACCGAAATGTCGCCAAATTCTGTCAATGTTTATGCACTAGTGTATCAACGCTATTTTGAGTAGACCGCAGAAATTAAAGATTTATCCTAAAATTTTCTTTCTCGTCTAGAAGAAAAAAATCCAGCGCTGACTGCTATGCCGCTAAAAATATCGACGAAATCAGTTTACTCGCCGTTTCAGACAATGACCGCCTCACCATGGCACAGTGGTTATGTCACTGAAAATGGTAGTGTGAAGGTCCGATCGCGCGGCTGTCGATCTAACGGTCTGGAGTTTTGTTAGGCTTTCTCCAGATGTAACGTGAATACGCGTTAGAACCCCTTAGAAAGTCCTCCTATCCAAGGCACTCCCCATCCTTGGCAGATCGCCCTAATGTAGCGTTGCCATAATCACAGAAACATAACCAAACATCAGACGATAACCGCGCCAAGTACTAATAGTTTCATTTATCTGGGAACACGTGGCTGAGAAACTAACAGTATGGGAATGAAATATTTAAAACTTTGTAAAATAACGCACATAAAAGGTACTTATAAAACAATGCACGTGTTTGGATCGAAATAATCTCGAGGTCATAGTCTGTGTTCGGATTTCTGCTGCTGAAGATGATCGAAATGTTTTTTTATCGAGCACGAATACAGTTAACAAATACCTTTTATGCGGATTATTTTACGAAGTTTTAATTATTTTATCTTTTAAATACCAGTTTCTTTTGAGAGTTTTTTGTTATTGTGAAAATAGTTACTGAGTGACGTCGCAGTGCAATTTCTCACTACGAACATCCACGTAGGTTATGAGGCGCTCATGATACTCACCATGTAACCTCACAAAAACTATCTCGGGTGGAAATTTACCCATCACCACAACCTCTCGGCGACGAACACGTCGCTTATACATACTGACAATGAAGTCAGCAAGTCAGTGTGACCAGTATGCATATACGTGTTGCTACGTCAGAATACAGTATGGGATCCCTTGAATATCTAGAGGGGAGGTGCTTTCATCACTTTGTGACAAAATCATATAAAAAGAAAATCCAGTTTTGATTAAAGATGATATGCTTTAATGTGAAAAGAACAATGTTTGATAGATTTTTTGTGAAAAGTGAAAAGGCTTGAAAGTACATATCGCTGTTTATTAGTTTACTAGCTGCGTGCCCGTTCTCCGCACGGTAGGGAACGAAACTTTTTCTTACATGTATAGTTCGAATTCATTCCAGAGATTTGGAATCTAAAAATAAGCAAAATGATTTGACTCTTCGTGTAAAGTTACTCATTACTTATTCGTAAAGTTAGTATAAGTATTGACCTGTGACCATTGTTGTAACGATCAGAAACGATCATTGTGTAACGATTCATTGTTTAACGATCAGAAAAGAAAAGCGTGACGGTTTTCAGTGAAAATTCCTAATTTTCAAAATGTCTCATTTCTACATCATACTCTTTTTTAGATTTAAGCTATGCCATTAATACCTTAGATACTACATGAAGTGGAGAACCGTTTTATTTTATAATTAAATAGTTGTGTACCCGCTCTTTGCATGGCAAGAGAAGAACATTTTCCTAAAATGTGATCATAACTACTTGTGACAAAGCAGAATCTCTAAGAAAAAAGAAAGTTCTGTTACAGTCTTTTCTGTTGAAACTACCGCGTGATATATTAACGCGACGTAGAATTACTTAATGTTTTGTTACCTGTGATGTAATACGGCTGTTAAAAACTGAATAGAAGACTTAGTTTCACAAAATATTTATTAATGCGGTTTATTGTGGTTTGATCAATATTGCCTTATCATATCTACTTACTATTAATTATACTATCTTTTACTGGATACCAATAGAATATACTGTCGTTTTGCAACCGTTAATGCTTAAAGAAACGGTTTAGATATTTGCCACGAATGTAGGCTTTTACTCTTTGGTAATTCTTTGCAATTTACGCATTAGCATAAACGATAACCATTTCAGTTTACGGTTGCCACTAAATCAGCTCTCGATAAATTTTTACGCATAGTTCTTGTCAGATTGGTGTATTTAGCACCAGGGCCCTGTCATCGCATGGGGAAATCGGAACTTTGCCCAGGGCCTCCGGCTCGAAATGGCCCCCAATTTCAAATGTTGTTCTTTTTTAACAAAAAAAAAATTATGAAAAATAAAACAAATTTCATACATGCGGGGGCCCCCAAATTCAATGCCGGGGCCCCCTGTTGGTCATAATCAGGCCCTCTTTAACACCGCAATATATTTCCTGCTATTCGAAAACGTGACCCGTTTAAAATCTCAATCGGAAATAATGCTGGATAATTAATTCACTGGTGAAAAAACAGCATCCAATTATTTATCTGGCAACTTAAAGTAAAATATAGAATTATTTCATGCGTGGCGTATGTTTTGCTTGTGATTGATTATTGCCGTTATTCTGATTGAGTTTCGAAAGAGGTTTTAAACTTATGACATCAAAATCACGCACTTTTCACATGCGAAACCTCAGTTATTTTAAAGTAATTTTTTCTTTTTCAACTGGCAATTTTAATCATTGTTACTGTCTCCAAGACAACCAAAACGCAAGATATCATACCGAAAATTTTAAGCTGCTGCGATTGAAATGAAAATCCTTCTTTACTTAAAAATTCGTAAAAAATCTCTCAATTTATATTTTCCTCTGGTTTTTCTTTTAAAAGAGGGCCAAATGTGTGCTCCGTCATTTGACAAAATATAAAAGAGTTATGACGGATAGAATTTAAGATGCAGCAGTTTAAAAAATATTTTACGAAAGTCAGCGTCATATTTAATTTTATTTGAAAAATTCCCCAAAATCTGAAAATTATGTTACACAGTCCGAACAAACAATTTTTAAAAGAAAACTTTCTCCTCTATCCGATGATGTAAATTTCGTTTTCTTGCGAGTGTAATTGTCGGCATTATTACGTATTAAGCGAGAAAAATCGCTAAAAATCGGACAAAACATAAAATAAAACATTTTCTAATTCGAATTTCGAAAAAATCGCTCCGAGACGTGTTAGGATCTGTCCTAGTGAAGCCGTATGCAAAATTCGGTAGGTCTGCGACCAACCGTCTCGGCGCAATGCGATCCAGAGGCGTGCGCAAAAAGATCGGTGGTCACAAACTTACCTACCTACATTGCTACATACAATGTTTACTCTCGGATTTTATTATATAAGATAGCTGTATGTGCGTTCGTATATAGTGTGTTGTGGCAATACCAGTTTCGCATTCAGCAAATAACTACTGGGATAAATGTTCTGTATTAATTACGAAGGCTAAATTTTCAAATTTTGAATGCATAAAAGTTTAAGTAAAATCAGTATATTAAATTTAACTCACAAAAATATAATTAGTAAATAAACTAATCATTGCTAAGCATGTAAATATATTAAAATATAAAAAATACTTACAGTGGGCGTTGCGGAATGTTTTTCCCAAGTGCCTGATAGGTAAGAACGGTACCGTATAGCCCATCTTACGGCAAATAAATGGGTCAATAGAATTATTGTGCGTGGTTTTTTGCATGGCTACAATTGAATCGGTGAGTGGAGAAATCACTTCAGTCACAAAAATGCGAAAAATCGTTTTCGATGAAAATAAGCTTAGAAAGGCAAGATGCGTGTTGAGGGCAAAAACGACGTTAGTCTGTTGAGTAGTTTCGTAGATACGGGGCTTCTTTTTCGAACGATGGGCGACAATGATCAATGGTCGACAAACGACAATGAATCAATGGTCGAGAATGATCTATTTTAACACTATTATTGGCCACCTGACCTGCCCTAGGGGTGGTTTTCTAAAAAATATAGTTATTCCAGCTTCAATGTTAGATTTTCAGGTCCATAATTTTCTGCAAGCAAAGCACTTTTTTTCTCCTAAATTCATGTTCTTGACTTTTGTATACCATAAATATAGTTAGAAAATAAATGGTGATTTGATTTGATTTGAATGATTACCTTTTTACAAGTTTTCAGCTGACTAAAAACCAGTTGAGTGCAGAAACAGCATCAGTCCGAATCAAATTTTAAATTTTCCTGAGCCTAATGGATGTCGAAATTAGGTAATATTTGCATGACAGAAACATAAATGCATGATATGACAGACGAAAAAAAAAAGTTTAAATATTCGAAAATTTGGAGCAGTTATGAAGTTTTTTCTCTCTCCTGAAAAATTTCCTTTTTGTGACTGAGGTGGTATCTGCACTCACCGATTCAATTGCTATGTCAACCAGTATCATTGGCGTAAATTTGCATGTAACATTGGGGAAGGGGGGCAAAATGTTTTCTGTTGTAAAAAATATCACTTTCAAATAGGGGACATCTTAATTTTCTGGAATTTTACTGGGAGGAGCAATTGCCCCCTCTTGTCCTTAGTAAGTTACGCCAATGTCGTGGATTATTGAGAACTTACTGTATATCCTTTTCTAGATTGTGTTTGATGGTGTTCTTCAGCTATGAACTAATATAGTCTAAATGGAATGGAGCAAATGCATACTTTTATATTACTTAACACAATAAAGAGACACAACATTGGTTTTGCTCATACCTGGGTTCCAATACCGCTCCTGTAATCTTCTACTTTTGATTTCATTTCTATGTTTTAAATAGACCTTAAAATTTTTTATGTATAACTTATTTTTCTTTCTGTTTTGCATTAAAACCCTAATAAATTCACTCATTATATAGTTGTATATCTGCAGAGACTCTATTCAAATTTTCAGATTTGCGATATATGTAATTCAATTTTATTCAACGCATATTCCGCAACTGACTGCATCTAGTTTAGATATTTTTGCCAGTTTTCTCTCTCATCTTTCATCAAAACAAATTCTTTTTTATTGAAAATGTTTGAGATCAAACATATCAAAAAACACTATTCTTTCCTTTATCTGCTGCCAAAGTTACATATGTTATATGAAAGCTTCTATATGCCGTCATAAATCACGTTCCATTCTGTTTCTTATCAAAGAACAGGTTTTTGACTTATTTCATTTTTATCTGGGATGAATATGCATTTTTTTTTTCACGCATACTTTTCCATATTTTCATATTTCTTTGCTTTTTAAACTTCTCTCTGGGCTTGTTCCTCAAGACATTTTTGTTGCACATAAAAGAAGACACGAAAATTTATATTCATGTCCCTTTTCCGAGAAAATTATGAAATGGACTCATTATGATAGACAAACGACGAGTAAATCTCCGGCAGTATTTAAAAAACTATTTAAAAAGGAAAAGTGCATCTAGCGGTGAATTCAAGTTATGAGGGAGGGCCAAAAAGCACGACGAAGTATATTATCAGTGATTGGTCTCAAGATTTTTAAATGCTTCCAATGAAACAGTTAAAGCTTTTGCAAGAGATATCAAGAGACAAAAGATAAATTTAATACATGTAAAAGCCAATCTTAAAAACCTCGCTTTATATCAGAATATCTTTTGTATATTCATTTATACATTGCATTCTACTATCGAGAAACTCAGCTTTCGTACAACCTCATTCTCCTATCCGACGAAATTTTGACATTATCAGATTCTCTCATCTCCTTAACTCTGCAATAAGCGCTTTGATACATAACGTGACAAGTCTATCGCTTCTAAGCAAGCGATTATTTGGACAATACAGAAATTTTAGGAAGAGAAGAGAAGCTAGTGACTCATTTTTACTCTTATGGAGAGGGAAAAATCTATTTTGATACAAAGCTGCTGTGACTCTTTTCTTAAAGAAACATAATAAGAGGCGTTTCTCGTACACTCTTTATCATCATTGTCAAGATGTCATCTGGCTCGATAAGATGTGTAAAAGTTATGAAATCTACAATTTCACTGACAGCTTATCTGGGCATTACTAGAGCGATTACGAGGTTTTGTGATGCCATATTGTTAAGTCTCTATCTTGCGTGTCATTTTTCAGAGCGTGGCAATAGAATGAACTATGTCAAAAAGCATCTTTTTTTTCACAATCTTTTTTCCTAGACATGAAATGTCGCTATGAATTTTGGAAAATGTAATTAAAATAATTTTAGACTTCCCGAGAACATTTACCTCATTTCGATTCTCGCTGTCAATCTTTCTTCTAGGAGACTCAAACTATTGCATTTCCTAGAATCGACGACAGATTATCTCTAGATGCAAAACTCGACCCTCCTCGCCCAATTCAAAATCCCCGATGCAATGGAGCGAAAAGGGTCGTAGGACCCGGCGCCTAGCCTACGAAAAGACACGTCTTTGTACGAGCGTCTGCATTCGTAAGCAACATCAACTTCAGTGTTTAACCCTTTGAGGCGCAACCCTTTCCCAATGCTGAAAAAGGGGCAGCCGTTGCCATCGCTCGATTTAACTACCAGTAAGATGGCGGACGATCGAAACGTTTATCGCGTGCCAAGTTCTAGAGCCTCTTTTTTGACTTAGCTGGTTGTGCCGGCACACCTTTTGCCTTTTCAACGGGACTCTTCTCATGCTCATATGGGGAAGACGTCCCAGCAAGGGTTAAAAGAGAATGTACCTGACTTTATGGGAAACAAGGATCGGCCGTCCTGCACTCCGGGCTTAACTCCACTCGACTATAAATTGTTGTCAGTATTGGAAGCAAATGTACTTGAAAAAAAGTTATCCCAATTTGAAAGGTCTTAAAAATTCATCAAGGAAAGAAGCGATGGAAATTCCGATGAAAGTAGTACCTGCCTCGATAGATGATTGGCCAAAGAGATTTTTTTTTCCAAGGCCAGGCACTTGCCGGTGAGGCATTATTAGCCTCTGCTACGACCTGAAGTATTGCCCAGTTTACTATGGAGGCACTCAGTGACCAAGGTCATTTAACCCTTTAACGCGCAGTGTTCCCGCTCTGGGAACACCCACTCTGACGTTTTGACTGTTGCCAGTCACGAAGAATAGATTTTATTTCTATAAAAATAGTTGCGGGTGACATAGCTCCACGAGAATCCTTTACTTTTTAGCACGTCATGTCCCGTCAAAAAATTGTCACGATTATTTTTAACAGCACTGGCATCTGCTGAAAAATGGAAGAATGCGAGAACAGCTGAATAGATTGCCCAATGCTGAAAAAAGGGCAGCCGTTGCCATCGCTCGACTTAACTACTAGTAAGATGGCGGACTATCGAAACGTTCATCGCGTGTCACAGCTCGCTGTGCCGCGCAGCCAGCTGTGTCAAAAAAAGGGTCTCTAGATCTGTGGCACGCGATGAACGTTTCGATCTTCCGCCATCCCTCTGGTAGTTAAGTCGAGCGATGGCAACGGCTGCCCTTTTTTCAGCATTGGGAAAGGGTTGCGCTTCAAAAGGTTAAAGCCTGAGTGAAGTCAACGGGTGATCATTTTGAATTAAAAGTGCAACATATTAAATTTAAAGGTAAAATAAAAGTTTGAGAAGATTCAATTTTAAATTTGATTACAGAGCTCTTTATTATAACTTTCTCATATTTGTATCAGAACTAACGGCACGACTGAGTACAGTTAATCTGCTTGAAGTACGTTTAAGTGCCTTTAGTTTAGTGCAGTTAAACATTTGTTTAATTATCTTTCTCAAGTGCCTTACCCGCGTTTAATCTGAATTCTTTTAAATTAACTAATATTTTAGACTAAGAGATCGTTTTTAGTAAATCCCCCTTTTTTCTTTCTATTTCTGAAGGTTTAAGATTAAAGGTTCAAGAACTTAAAGAGAAAAACGAATAGGCAATTACCGTCTCTTTAGGCAATAAACAATGGTGTCTGGGGGTTTTTTTCTGACCGATTCGGTATTTGAAAACTTCAAACCAATTTGCTATTCTCCAATCAAGTAAAACCCTGACTGTAAGATTGACAAAGAGGTAGACTAATTTAAAAACTTTTTCTGGAAAAGTAAGAATTTGAGTTAGCCAGCTAGTTAAAAGCTGTGAAAGTTTGTTTATTCCGTCTAGCAATGGAAGAATCGAGTAATTTAGCGTATCATTTGAAATGGCACTGATCAGTTTTAAAATGGAATTGCAGGCCAAGGTGGGTCAAAGGATTCTTTAAGAGTCAGTCTATTTTTCTGGTTCGCAAACCTGAAGAAACATCTGATGCAAGAGCCAATGACAACTGTAAATAGTTTGAACCTTTATAGTCACTTAAACCTTGATAAATAGAGCAAACTTTTTTTTTTTTTTTTGCATTTCCACTAGTTTTGTATATTTTTACTTTCCGAACATGTACCATGTAAGGAAAGTATTGTAATCATGAAAAAATTTGACTTCGAGATTTTGGTGTATTTACACGTTTTGAGGTCTTCTGAATTCATTTATGCTATTTTTACGAGATGTATGTGTGTGTGTGTGCGTGTGAGTGAACATGATAGCTCCTAAACGGAGCATTATTTTGAGCTCAAATTGGGTATATATGTTATAAACCACCGCCTCAAGATCGGTATTGATTTTGGTGCATATAGGACACATAGTTTTTTTACAGGGCTACGACAAGATTTCTTTTACATTATGGCCTATGGGCGGAAATTCTTGAAAGTGCGCTAGCCTTTAAGCGGTACATTCGATTGAGCTCAAATTGGGCATATATGTTATAAACCACCGTCGCAAGACCGGTATTTATTTTGGTTTGTATAGGACTTATGGTTTTTCTACAGGGCTACGACAAAGATTTCTTTTACATTATGGCCTATGTGGGGAAATTCTTGAAACTGCGCTAGCGTTTAAACGGTACATTTGATTCAGCTCAAATTGGGTATATATATTATAAACCACCATCGTGAGACCTGTATTGATTTTGATGTGTATAGGAATTATAGTTTTTCTACAGAGCTACGAAAAACATTTCTTTTACATTATGGCATATGGAGAGACATTCTTGAAAGTGCGCTAGCGCTTATTTAGATGTTTGGTAATGATCCTAATCGTAAATGTTCGGAAAGTCGAGTGGAGTCACTCCAGATTTTTATAATTTCTCATACTTACCACAGGGTTCTGGTTGGGGCAGAACAGAATAAATGACACAATATCCTGTTCCAATCCGATACACTTAAAAAATCAATTCCGCTTTAGAATCTAGAGATTAGTTATCTTGAAATATTATTTTTGGATGACAAACAAATACAAAGTAAAGTTTTAGTTTTTTTGCTCAGTAAAGATTTTCGATTTAATCCAGATCATAATGCTATTAAGCTAAGATTATATTACAAGATGATATAATTTGATTTTTGTGAAGATATCGCATTGAGTTTCATGCAAGAACCATTAAATGGATAAGGTTATTACGAAATAAGAGATATAAACATTGTTTTCATTTCTGGGATCACTAAAAGCTTGCTAAAAGAAATTAGAAAAAGTATATTGTTAATAGGAAAGTTAAAAGGCATAGGAAAGAAAAGGAGTAAATAACACATTTGTTGAGTCAGGTAATAAATCATCCATTTTTTAAATTTACATTCAAGTTGCAACACTTGTCTGAATATTTATTGCGAAATATTTCCTTATAATAATTTCATCTTCAAAATGCAAAAGCCTACTATTCACCGAAATATCGTTTCATATTTTTTGCACATAATTAAATTATTTTAATTAAAAAGGTTTATTTTTTCAAACGGTAAGTAAATATAATAAAAAGAAATCTGCTGAAACATAAAATGTGCTGCATAAAAATTCTGCGACAGTTGATAGTCTGGATAAAAATATAAGTCGAACTATCAAAAATGCGAGTATTGTAAAGTAAACAGATCGCACTTCAATGAAAGTGCAAAATTAAGTAGTAATACCTAGTACTGGGCTTAAAAAAATCAGAATATATATTTTATTCGTACTTCCCGTGGCTTATGAATATTCACCTATAAAACTGTGCGAATATTACTTAGGATTCTAATGATAAAGCATGATTAGACATTTGTTAGGAAGCAGTTTTCAGATCGCTCTATGCTCTTTCTCTATAGCTAGTACATTTTAAATGAGCAATTTTTTTTTTCTCACAGATTCTTTCTAGTCATTATGGAAAGTAACATGGAAGAATATATGAACAAGATGTATTTACGTTTAAATAATATGCAAGCTTTGTAAAATTTTTGATCATAACCGTTCATCAGCATTAGGTAATGGTTGAGTTGTCACTGCAGTGACAGCAAGAAGAATTACCACTTTCTTTATGCAAATTTAAGAACACAACTTTTGAAGCTGAAACTGACGGTATTATTCACAAACTACGAGGGTCAGTCCAAAAAGTTAGTTGTGCTGCTCAAGAAAACAAAACAGGATAGACATTTTACAATAACTTTATATCTTAAAGTTCCATGCAAAATATATTTTTCAACGTAATTATCACTGGTATTTAAGCATTTGTCGAGGTGCGGTACAACTTTTTCGATGCCTCCTGTAAAGAAATCCCATCCAATGACCGATAACCATGCTTGGATTGCTGCTTGCTGCGATTTGTGGTACTCAAACTAAGTTTCAAAAATGTAAACTTGGAAATCAAGTAACGTGCAGCGATCCTAGCGGTTAAAGAATAAAACATTTCCCGCGATGACTGCTAACTAGTTTTACATGTTTTTAATTTTCTAACTTAGCATATAAACGAGATTATGAACCCCAACACAATATTTTAATTTTTTTTTTCCTTTTGCTTACGTGGTTGGCCTTAGTAACAAATGAATTTTTAAAAAAGTGTTCTATCTTGATATGATTAAAATATTGAGTTTATATATTTGTTAACGGGTGCGTATATCCTGGCTGAGGAAAAAGAACTTTTCAACTGTATATTTACACCAGAAAATAGCTTTGAGTTCATTACTAAGTTTTTTATGTAACATAAATTTAATCTTACTAATATATAAATGCCAATGTTTGTATTTATGTATATTTGTTCCTCTTTCACGCTTAAACGTTTTGACGGATTTGGATGAAATTTGGAATAAAGACAGTTAATGTCCTGGATTAACACATAGGTGAACTTTTTATTGG